>JAAAKQ030102574.1:0-14335 GCA_010016005.3 Zanna intricata
GCTTAGTATATCCGTCGACAGACTTAGGTCTGATGGATAGTTATGTAAATTAAATTAAAAAATAAAATAAATAAATAAAAAAAAAGAAAAAAAAAGAGATTCTTGGAATTTCTGATATCTTTCATAATCTTCTTTGCTTAAGGACACGAATTTAATCATTTATTTTTTTAATAAATTAATTAAGTAATCACTGTTGCAAGTTATTACTAGTGGTTTAAAAAGAAAACCGATTCAAGTGTAGAAACTAAAATACCTCTCATAATATTGTATTGAAGATTGTAACCACTTTAATAGTCGAACCAGATATCTACAAAATGACTTTAAAAATACATAAAACACAAAAGAAAACAAAATATAATGTAGTTCAAATAAAGATAAATTTTTAAAAAAATATTACGTCAATAATCTAAATAGACATTAGTATCGTCGGAATGTTTTCGAAATGAATAAAACTGTGATTAAATCCTAAGTAGACCACCCACAGGCAGATTATTCAATCTAACTTTGATAATACATTAAGCCAACTCTAAATAACAGTAACACAAATTTAAATTATTCTAACTTTAACTTATAATAAATCTGCGCATAACATAAATCCAACACGACTTGAAAATTAAATGATTTTTTTTTTTAAACTAAATAATGAAAAATATTAATTTAAACAAAAATGAAATAAAATTGTTTATTTTAAATTTATATAAATCGGGTATTCAGATAGAAAAACTTAAAAGTTCCAAATTTGTAGAAAATCACTGACATTTATTTGTAAGAAAAAATAATGGTAAATCTTCTTTAAAAATATTAGGAGTCGTAAAGCAAAACTGTAGTAACAAAGTATTATTATTATTATCATTATTATAAAGGTTGTTCTGCGTGATTTACCTCCCAATCCGTAAACTAAATCACTAAATCAATTATTACATTTAATAGACTAAGTACTAAAAGAAAAAAATCCATAAGATAAATTAATCGAAACTGTATGTAGATTTGGAGAAAACGTAAAAACCTTTCCTGATAATAATACGAGCAAGAAGGTAAGCAATCACCAACCATCCTCGGCTGATCAAGACGATTAAAAAAGGGCGAAAATAAAAATGATGATAAATGATGCCAGGAAATTTGAGCGACTCTTCGGATCTTCAGTAGAATAGGATCTTGTAACAAAAGTAATGCTAACGGTGATGAAATTTTATTAGTAGCACAAATAGTTTACCTTTAAAACATAAAAATAAAAGTACAATAATTATAGCACATTTAAATAAAATTATAAATTTTACATGTTGTGCTCTTAATTCCTTTTCTAAACAAATATATACGAAAGATAGCTGGTGATTGTAAAGTAATAGAAATAAAATGAAAAATAACATCCAGAAATTTTTTTAATCGCAAAAAATGGAAACAAAAGAAACGGGGTTTCATTATCGGAATTCTTTAACAGTACGACTTCTCATCTCATCACTCACCCCTTAAAAACATTCCTCCCACAGTCATCCCACCTTACACCCACTTCCACTTGCAAAATACTGTAAATAACGGACTGTAAAAATGTTGAAATAATACTGCCGGATAGTTTTAAATAAAACTTTTCAACAACAGATGAATGCGACAAGAGTAGACAAACAAGATGAATAATTTGTACATGTCAATTTTCTTCGATTCGGGACTATTCTTATATTTTTTAATAAATACATATACATCCTTCATGAATGATGTAAGAAAGGATTTAATGCGGTTTTGAATTTAGCAATCGTATATTTTTTACAAATGAATTTAAAACAAAGTAATACGGACCTTCAAAAAATTGCATAAATTTTACTCCTACGAGTAATAAATAGTGTTATCGCTGAAAATTTAATAATTTTCTTAAAGCTCACAATTCGTTCATTACAAATTTAAACGTCTAGGAATAAAATGATTAACAGAAATATTTCAATAACGTTTAGGACTTCAAAACCGATTTATTTACATATTAAAAAGAAAAAATATATTTACTGTATAATCGCGAAAGTGGAAAATACAAACTCGTACGATATTAAAAGGATATGATTCTAATCGGACTGTATAACTAAGCATAATGGAAATCTTAAAAACAAAATTCTACTTCAACTAAAAATCCCGACATATCGCAGTTTTTCAATGTTAAGATTAAGAATCGTGACGAAGAACAATAAAAAAATATATATATTGTATTTAAGGAAAGCATACTTAAAAATATATGTTAAGTACGTATTAATTAGCCGGCCTCCGTGGCGCGAATGGTAGTGTCTGGGCCTTTCATCCTGATGTCCCGGGTTCAAATTCCGATCTGGCAAGGCATTTTCACACACTTTAAACATCATTCTTCTGACGTGATACCTAACGCTGATTCCAGAGGTTAAAATAATTTTAAAAAACATATTAATCAGGCTCCTGACTAACACAGCCTACACACATATAATACACAAACGCACGTACATATAAATAAGAACGAATTAATGCAGTAACAAAAATTAATTACTATATACTACACTTAAAACAGACCAGAAAAGTATACTTAAAACAGTAAGTACACTTAACACAGACCAGTCACACTCGGAGAACGTAGCCAGGCTTTGCGCCTGGCTACGTTCTCCGAGCGTGACTTAAAATTAAAAGCGAACTTGAGTGTAAAATTATGTTATAAACCCTTAACGGTAAAAGGATTTCCTTACTTTCTGTCAATCGATTTTATATTAATTTTAATAATAAAACGTTAATATTAATGCTGGCGCGCGAAGTGCATACGTGCGTCCTCACACTTACTTTGGGTTTTACTCGCGATAAAATGAAAATATCTTGCGGTGTATTCTGAAAAAAGTAATAAAAATTACCTAAGAAAAATATTTCATTTAAACTAATTTGTATACGTTATACGAAAGAATAATTTCTTAAAAACACTATATTAATTTCCGTAGAACTAATGCTGGTAACACGAAACGAGAATATTTACAGATGTTGGCAAATATGATACTGTGATTTTTTTCTGTAAAATGTGTAAGTTACCTGGTCTCTTTAGCTAACGACAAATGTAGAACGGGTAAGTTTTTCTTTATTAACGTCAAAAATGTAGCTTAATCGTTTTTATTATTAGTACACCATCTAAATTAATTAAGATGCTATGAATCTAACTTTTAGAGGCTTCTCACTGGTGACACGTACAATCAACAACTGGTTTAATTTTACGTATCCATAAAAATTACTTTGAAAAAGCCAAAGGTACCTAAATAATTCTTCGATTAAAATCAAGAACTGTAATGAAAGAAACCCGGATATCATTATTCTCGATAAATCCTCTCGGAACTCTTTAGGGATTTTTTTCGAGTTTTACAAATCCCTTCAAAATTCGAAGAGAAGTAAACACATTGCTGATCGACGATCTTGCATCGTCAAAATGTAACGTACGCATTAAAAATTAATTCTCCTCCGAACTATTAAAACCTATTCTAGAAAAGCTCAAACTTCCTTAGGGAAAATCTTTGCCCATCTTTAGAGTTGTGTAGAATTGGAAATATCCGAGTGAACTAAAAAACCAGATCCTAACGAAAGGTTAAGAATAATAATAGTTGTATATGAGAAGGTCAACTGGAAACTGTTACGAAATATCTTTAAGAATATCAAGACAAGAATAACAGTCTAGCCAAAGATGTGAATTTCAAGACGACAAAGAAATAAATCATTTAATCATCGGTTCTATATTTAAAACTAGTCTATAAGTTATAATTATTTTATAAAAAAAAAAATTATTCAAGTATAATACACTACAAAATATTTTGATGGTGGGAGCAAACCATTAGAGCAGTTCAAATTTTCTTGAAGATGAAACAGATTGTTTGGAAGGTAAACAACAGGAACATCAATCATCCAGAAATGAATAGCGAACTTCACATAAATGATTTATAAGGCCGCTGAAATTACGCTATTAAGAAATTACGTCAACGTAATTTACGAGTATTTAATTTATATTCAAGACGGAAAAATAATACAAGATAATTATTATGATAATTCTTAGAGCTTAAACAATGATGTAATATTATATCTAATTCGGTACAAATTGGTGGATTTATGAAATTATATAACTTAGGCAATGTTAATTTAAAAAAGCACGTGCAAGTATTACACGTACTACATTTAAACAAATTCAGCGGTTAATAATAACAGCTACTTATAAATGACTCGCTTTTCCTGATATCATAATATAATTAAAAAGCGAAAGATGTTGATTAAACATTTTTTTTTTTAATAGAAAAAAATAATCTGAGGCAATCCCAAATACAATTTTAAGTCGCTTACTAAAGAATATGCTCTTTTTTCTTTTCTTTTTATAATAAAATATTTTTCTACTTACTACGTATTAAAAATTTTTTGCCATTTCCTAAGGTGGCGAATCTGAAATTACCAAAATTAGTTTCCAATAAGGTCAAAGTAAAAATAATAATCGTCTAGAGACCATGTACATTCTATTGAAGGTCAACTGTTATAATTAAATATGTACTTGTAAACGCCAAAAAATTATATTGAATTTCTACGAAATTTTCTGTTGTTCAATTTTATATTAACGGATGGAAAAAAATACAAAATAAAAAATAATAGTAAGTAAAATTAAATAAGTACAACGTAACACAGAAAACTCGCACTAAAATTACATTCAGGATGTAATAATAAAGTTTTAAGAATATCACTATTTAAATGTGAAATTCTGAAGCGAGAAAGAAAAGTTGATAAATTAAAATCGATCACAACAAACAAAAAAAATTCTTTTGTTTAACAAAATATTAGTTATTTTGTCGGGATTGATAAATGATGGGATTGCTTAACAGTTGTTTGAAATCAGCTAATTTTTCATTTAATAACAGTTTTTCTGCAGGAAATGATTAAAATTATTAAGATGTCATATATAATGAATCCTCATCCTATTTGTTTCGATAATGGAATGATAAGGAATCACAAAATAGTATAAGATAAAAAAATTAAATAGAAAACTTATATCAAAATATAGAACAAATAAAAGAATGATTTATCAATGGAGGTAATGATTAGAATTAAAGAACTAAATTTCAAATCACAGAGATGAACGTACGGAAATCTGAATATCAAAAACATATTTCATTGTGTCATATATGACAAGAGAGATTAACAGCAAAATCGCCGATCTTCGGCGGAGTGGTAGCCCCTCAGCCTTTCATCCGTAGATCCCCGGTTCGAATCCCAGTCGGGCATGGCATTTTTAATAACTACAAAAATTCCATTTCCACATTAGTTGCATAGTATGTGAATTCGTTCTGTTGTGTACCGAAGAATAAATAAGTAATACAGTAATTATCAGAAAACAAACTAAAGTTTAATTTAAGGCGATGAGAGATTTAATTTTCATAAAGGTAACCGTAATATCTAATACAATAAACTAAGATCTGCTTTCGGAAAATAACACAAGAATGGTCCGTGACGTAAGTCGTCTTCCTTAAACTATCTTTTGTACCACATCTAGTATTTTTCCCCCCATCCACCCATGGGTCGGACCTACAAGGGGACTTATTTTACCGAATGCAGGATGTTCTTTAAGAGAGGACTGGTGCAGGAAGAGGCTCTTTTTCACTTGAATTGATAACGTTTTTTTGTATTAAATTTGAAAATTTTCCAGATATATAATTCAGCCTATTTATTTAAGCACTATCTTAGTAACTTATTTGAGAGACGAATCCTTCAAAAGCACCAAGCTTTCCTCCACATAATTTTTTTACGCATAACTAATGGTTGTAATTTCAACAACTAAGAGAAATTACAATACAAACTCGCAGTAAATAAAACAGCGATGGAGAAAAAACCTCTTCCCAAACGTTTTTGGAAAAAGAATTTATCAAGCACTCGGAAAAATTCTTTATATTGCAAATAGAAAAAGTGTTTAAAAACAAAAAATATACATATACAATTAAGAGACAAAAATCTGTCCCTAATCTTAGTAATCGTTTAACGTAACTTTATTTTTGCATTATAACACCTTCTTTAAAGCAGAAAATTACATGCTTTACTCTATCGAAATTGTTTATACCACATAAATTATCCTCGACTGAATGTTTGGCACGAGCTACTCAACTGAGTACTTTGTTTACTTAAAAATAATAATTTTCGGAACTAGGATTTATTAAACGAATATACTTGTTTTATTTATAATCATAAAAAGAAAATGTTAAATACTCCTGATAGAAAACTTTTTTTTTTGTTTAACCTCCGGAACCACCGTTAAGGTATATCTTCAGAGGATGAGATGAATGAATCGGAGCGTGTGTGAAAAATGCCATTCATACTCGGGACTCAAACCCGGGACCTCCGGATGAAAGGCCGAGACGCTACCACTCGCGCCACGGAGGCCAGCAGATATAAAACTTATTACAATACTCTTCCTTATTCGAATCTATCTCAGATTAATATATTGAGAGGCAATAATATGGAAAGAAAACTACTCCTAATGACATCACAAAATTAATAACATGACGAATATAAAGACGAGATGATACCGATGGTGTAGACAAAGACGCCAAGAAATTTCTACAACGAATGAAAAAACCATTTTTTACCTTAATAATACGTAGTTATCTGTTCTTCCATCACTGTCTCTTTCTTAATTCAGCGGTATAAAGTAAAATGTTGAATGAAGCAACAACCGAGAAAGATTAGCGAGCAACATGCAGCGGAATGGGAACACAGACAGGGTCGAGAGTTGAGGCCGCTTTCTCACGACATACTTGTAGCTGTAGAAGCGGTGGTGGTAGCGGCTTAGCGGCTGCGGCAATGATACGGTTGCGGCACAACAAATAGTGCCGCAACCTAAGATATAATCCGATGTATATAAATACAATGTACGTAGTACACAAAGGTCGACTGAACAACCTGACTCGTGGGTAGAACAGCGCACAATCACATATTCGAGGACTTATTATAACACAACTATATTGCTATACTTCATTTTGAATTATTTCTAAACATTTCTCTGTTCCGCTATCAGTACCCCAGGTCAGTACACGCAAAATTTAACTAGTCTACGTCTTTTACTTACTATCATACATGCAAAGAAATTTTAATGTCCAGAAAACAAGAATGCTACAAAGCTGGAACGTTTTATCAATTTTCTTGTTTTTGAGAACAAGAATATTAGTAACATAAATAAGCCACACAAATAAAAATCTGTAAATTAACTTAAACTATCTACTATAATTTCAATTCAGTAACTATAATTTAAAAAAAAAAAGACTGAAGTTTTACAGTTCATAATTCTACAATAGAATTTGCGCAGCAGAATCATATACGCTTCATCTTCAAATACTAAATTAAATTAAGACATCAAGTAATTAAAATACTTTTAATTATCAATAGATGGTACTAAAATTAGCCATAAATATAACTAAAAATAAATGGAAACGAACTATGAAAAAAGAAAAATGAAATCAATGAAAATCTTGAATCATGATCATAGTTTGCGGGTTATGCTCCCGACCAATTCTCTCAACAAAAATAAAATATCTCTTCATTTTACGACTCACGAAACAATGCAGCACTATTTTGCTGTAATCCGTTCAACTTATATCAAGTCATCACATCGGACAAAAATAAGCCCAAGCTTAGATTTGATAAACAAATGCCATAACTGTGAAATTTTGTTCTACGCCATTGACACCATTGAATTAGTTTTGTTCTATCGAATATTTTCTCAATTTTCTTGAAATACATCGATCAACAAGTTTTGAAAGTAAAATAAATTTGTAGTAAAATTTTTTTCAGATTTTATCTATCAACTAATTTAGAATATGAACTTTGAGAAATGAACTACAACAAAACCTATAACCCCGAAAGTAAAACGTGATTTTATCCCTTACAGGTCCTAAATACCGACCGATAGCAGATTTACACTCTAGTTTAATTATCCATCGGGCGAATATGTATACACGACCACATTTTTATCTTAACGATCTATTAACGAGTTCTACTAATGAATTTCATAAACAAGGAAATGGAAGTACTGAAGTCGAGTATTAGTTCGCTTCGGACACCGATTAAGTTTACAGCCGAGACTCAAACGCTCACCGCTTCCTGGACCACTTGACCAAGTAAGCGTGAAGACATGAATCGGATCTTCATGGTCAGCTGATTGCTTCTTCGTCTACGTCTTTTTTTTTATTTCTGTAACATCATCAGTCATCCGTTTTACTAGTTAAGTCTGTCCGCAACAGACCGATATTTTTAACGAAATAAAAAATCATTATTCTTTAAAAACAAAACAAAACACTAATTAACAATCAAAGAGAAATCATTATGTAGCATTTATTTCATTGTATTACCGATTAAATACAAATGTTCACAAATTAAAAAATAAAAATAAGCAACAACTGTTTTCTACAAATAATTTCTATTAATTTCCGGAGAATACTAAAATAAACAATAAGATGTAAGAAATCAATTCCGATCTAGAGATACAACATGGTAACCGATTTATTTATACAGATGATTTGGTTTGTAATAAAATATTTCTAACGTAACAATATTTATATACCGTATACTATTACAAGATAAATAGTACGATTAATTGTAAGCCCACCGGGCTAGTCTAGTGGTTAGCAAATCAGCTGATTTCGAAGTCGAGAGTTCTAAGGTTCAAATCCTAGTAAAGATAGTTATATTTTTATACGGATTTGAATATTAGATCATGGATACCGGTGTTCTTTGGTGGTTGGGGTTCAATTAACCACACTTTTCAGGAGTGGTCGACCTGAGATTGTACAAGACTACACTTCATTCGCATTCATACATATCATCCTCTGAAGTAATACTTTACGGTAGTTCCGGAGGCTAAAACAGAAAAAAGAGTATGAGTAATTGTGAACAACATTAAATTTGAAAAAAGTCGGCGTAAAAAAAAAATGTTCCCTGAAAATTTAATTAAAAAAAAACAACAGTAAAGTGAAGGTATTTTTAATATACTAACTGGATACAAAAGATATTTATAAATCCATAAATAGATTAACCTCCTTTATGAGAGTTAACTAAGCTCATAGATTAATTAGTAAAACGATCTGTAAGTCTCGAAGACATTTAATTTGGTCTAATTTTATTTAGCTAGGATCCGTAGGTAATAAGGTATATCCTTAGTGTGGATTAACTTGATTCACTAGATGCGAATAAATTTGATTCTTATCTAACGGGTTTTTACAGCACTGTTTTTCACCTGCTGAAGAACAGGAGAATATATTGCACGACTAATTATTTTTTTATTCAACAATCAGTAATAGTCAAGAGACAGAACTGAAAACCCTATAAAAATCAATCCAACTAGTTACTCTGTCCATCTGTCTAGTAATATTTTATTCGTTCTGTCGACATTCCATATGGAAAAAAAATGGTTAACGAATCCTAATACAATCAAATTTTATTGTCTGGAAAAATCCATTCATTTTAGGGTGCAATATTTTTAAAGCACTCCTTTTCAACTGCGGGAACTGCAAGGCGACACGTCAACAACCAGTTTTTTTACGAGCGATCATTGGCATTACGTAATGGGAGATTTTTATTTACCCGCCTTAATCGTTATCGGTTTATCAATTTTATGATCTATAGACCGACACTCGTTATCAGTTATTGTAAACTTTTCGTTATTAAAAAGTGATTAATTAATGTAAACTGATTCATTCTATGAAAAATTGAAATTCTGTCCGGTTAGCCTCCGAATGTACAGGATGTCTGTTAGCACAGTATGTATACAGCGGCTACATTTAATAAAAGTTTAAGGAATAAATCCATCAGACAACAAATACTCCTAGTAAAATTTTTATTCTTACCATACATATTTTACTGAAGGAGCTTATCACTTCACTGTAATAGAGAAATATTAACAAACAACTCTTATTGCAATTGCAGTATATTTATTTAAGTGATTTCGAGACTTTACATCTGTTATTAGCTATTGGATAACACACAGACGTACGAGAAGAAAAGTTTGACCTTATAATAAAATAAAGTTTAAGAGCGCTTTCCTTAAAAAAAAAAAATTAGAGAAAAAAAAATTGTTTTGATTTTGCATGTTTATATGTTTGAAATTAATTTTTTCTCCGAAAAACAACTTTAACGTAAATCTAATAATATCTAACTACACAGTCTAGCTAATAATAAATCTCAAATGACCTTTTTTTACAAGTTTAATGTTTTTTAAATATTTAATGATTAAAGGTATTTTTCTTACAAAAATCAATTCAAAATATACAGTAAAGTATTAATAAATACGGCATAGTTATATTCCACACTAGTACAAGGTGAATTAATTTACAGTACGAGATTTACCGCATCACAAGGCAACAACTGTCTTGTCCAGTCTAAGGTGGAAATTCTTGAGGTCAAACCACACCAGCATAAATAAATTTAATTGAAAGTACTTTTAAAATGTGGATAACATTAACGACTTGAATCGATCCTTGTAGGACCAGTGTGAAAACAGTAAAACGTGTAGAAAAAACATAAAAGATACTGCAACGATCTAGAACTGAAATTTACAAGTATATAGAATAGTTTGTAGCCGTTCAGGTCTGTAATGTTTTTATGATGTTAAATACAGAATATTACAGTCTATAAGTACAACACCTTAATTACAACAGAACCAACAAAACAAAACTAATTTTTCCTATCTATTCTTAAAACATCACATATTCTTTTCAAACAGGCGTCTTACTGTTAACAACAAATAAAAATATCAACATACAAAACAACTCGTAATTAAAAAAAAAAATGTTCATTTTAACAAAGAACAATGCAAGCGCACGAACTTCCTGGTATGTAACGCACACGCAAGGGTACTGGTACGTGCAAATGGTAGAAGTATGTTAATACGAGTCTGTACTGATGAGTACAGCAAAACATCAAACACAGAAAGTTATTTTTAAACTAAGGTCGCTACACAAACATACAAAAATGTGAGTAATTGGTGTAAAAAGGGGCAACTTCTCCATTCTTAATCTTTTAGCAGACGAAATGTGGAATCCCATAAGTTTAAATAAATAACATTAGTTACACTAACTATCGTTGTGTTCCCCACCCAAATTATTCTTCAGATAAGATGTAACTAAATGTTAAATAATTTTAACGCATCAAAGATTTTAAGAAACGTTCAATGCACAGATAATATACGTTAAATATTGAACAAAAATCAGTAAGTAAATTACTCTTATTGATCAATACAAACACATAAAAGATACCACGTAATCCGAAGAAACTTTCATAGGAAAAAAAAACAAATAATAATAATAATAGTAAAAAGGGCGACTTGGATATATTTAGAATATATCTAATATTAACAAATTCGGCTTAATTTTATTTCTAACCTTGGGGAGTTTTAGCCAAACTGTAATTTTTTTTTTTTTAATCTATGCAATTATTTCTAAGTGAAGTGTTGTACAAGTAAGAAGTCAGTAAGATTCCTTTTAAACATTCAATAACTTAAGGGCAATTTTAATAATACCTTTCTTCTCACAAATTATTTATCTACGCATCTATCAACGCGTACGTTTTTTATATCGTATTACGTCGACAGAATTCCACAAGCATGTGAACTATTTTATTTCCAACGTGACACAGATAAACCGCTTCTGATAAAATCACAACACGGAGATTCAAGCTAGAAACTTTTAAGTCCTTACCAGGTAATATCAATAGATCACTCAATTTTGTTGGCAGTTTTCTAACTGATTTACATGAGAACTGAAACACACGTGCTCTGATAAATATCTTTATTAAAAATAAATGGAAGTACGAACTGATATTTACGCTAACCTTCTTCGTCAACACTATTATATAAAATGTTAAACAAGTCTTCTTTGGCTCGATTCCCGGATTACTAGGTATAGAGAAGAATTTCCAAACAGGTTATTAAATTCAAAAAACGTAGGAGCAGGAAACATTTGAAAATAAATTGATTGTTCCCAAGAAAATAGTTATACATCTAACAAATAATGGCAGCTCTACTTCCAATTCATTGATGTGAAATCAGGATCTTAATTCTTGACACAAAAATCAATTGGCCTAAAAACAAAACTAAAACGGAAGTTATAAGCATAAATGTGATTTTTTATAGTTAAAAATTTTAATCTAATATTAACAACAATCCCACAAATATATTAATGCGTTAGAATAATGCTGAACTGTCAAAATTATATATTCTATAATAATAATTAAAACGGTATATCTTTGTTAACAGTAACTTGTTCAATTATTAATTGTATACATTCAAATAGTAAATGTATGCAATCGAGCCAATAGGTGATTTAAAACCAGAGAGAAAAGTCATACATAAGTTAAAGCTGCACTAGAGAGTTCCACAATCATAAGAATAAAAATGGGGTATCTTATTCATCTGCATTAATCGAAAAAACACCATATACATTAAAAAATGTATTATTATGTATAACTTTGGCTTAGAAGGATGAACCTATAAGGTTTGTCCTATAAACCTAACCTAAGTGATTAAATTATGCAACAAAATTCAATAAAAGATTTTTCAAAATACATCTGATGGATTTCGGAAAGTTGTAAAACAAAAAGGTGACATTTCATAGTAAATAAACACAATATCATTAGTACGAATATGATTATTATTAAAAAGGATTAAGACTGTATTTCTGTAATTAAGATCAAAGCATTCTTCGGTTAACAAAATGCCTTTTTTCTAAGCTTCTGTCAACAAAAATAGTACATTTAATTATATCCCAATTTTATATATTAACCAATAACAAATGGAACAAACTGGCAAGGTTTTCAAGACACATTAATCACATTAAAAAAAAAAAAAAAGAATCATAATATAATGAATAAAAAAAAGTCTATTAAGGTCTGTTGTCGACTTAAAACTAAGCGCACCAATCTTCATTAAATTTTTACAACTTCAGATACACTACAGCACATCTAAATTTCAAAGAGATTAATCCAGCAATTTTAAAGATTTTCGAGCCATAAAATCATACATAGGTATGTATAATCTCATACATAGTATGACATAGGACTATCCCACCACGAAGAAACAGAAAAACTATCAGGAATTGCCCTACTGGTGAAAATAATAAAAGAGTTCATATAAACATAGAAGCCTGGAAATTCTTTGTTTTCGAGTTCGACTAGCGGAATATTTCACCCGGATTTCGGATTTCTAATAAAAAGAAGCCCTACTGTAATATTTGGGATTCAAAAGAAGCCTTATTGTAATATTTGAAGGTTTCTAGTGTGATTTGAGCTAGGAAACAGGATAAAATAGGTACCAGAACTATAACTCCAATAGT
Source organism: Zanna intricata (assembly GCA_010016005.3). Classification (NCBI taxonomy): domain Eukaryota; kingdom Metazoa; phylum Arthropoda; class Insecta; order Hemiptera; family Fulgoridae; genus Zanna; species Zanna intricata. The sequence goes on from JAAAKQ030102574.1 coordinate 13,323, forward strand.
TTTTAAGATATCCGATGTAAAATACAAAATTTGGTGTCAAAAAACAGGTTTTTTTTTAGGTTTGTAGTATATCAGCTTTATTAAATGATAAATAAATACGGAAGATTTAGTAAGAAAACTTGTAGAGAATTTCATTCTGAAAAAATTAATATAAATACTGCCAATAAAAAATTTATAAAAATCGGTTTTTTATTGAAGCAAAAGAGATGAAAAACTAACTACTGGAGTTATAGTTCTGGGGCCTGTTTAATCGTATTTGCAAATCAAATTACATTATACCACCCACTTTGATACTTAATTTGGGTCCCAGATATTACAGTAAGGCTTCTTTTTATTAGAAGAGCTGAAATCCGGAGGAAATCTTTCGTTAGCCGAAACTCAAAACAAAGCATTTCCAGACCTATATTCACATGAACTTTGGTCAGTATTTTCACCAGTAGAATATGTCCTCTGTTCTTCTACTTCTTCATGGGACACGGTATTTATAAGGAAAGTACATTTTAAGTGAGCGGTATTTTCATACTCCTCATAGATTAAAACGAAATCAAAATTCATTTTCACCCCCCAATCCTATTGTGTAACAAAAAATAATACCTCAAGTTTCTCTGAAAACTCGATAAAAAAAAATGTATTAATTCACAAAAATCACTCTACTTGTTTTGTAACTTTTAAGGATTCCATATATTTGAATAAGATTTTTTAATCTTTTAAAGCTAAACATACCGATGCGAAGAAACTGAATAACTTACTTATTAAATTAAAAATGTATGTAATAATATAATATTACACTTGTTAAGATTACCGCAGGATAGCATTACTAAGAAAATTATCGATAAATTTTGGTCTTTAAAAAATCCACCGACATGGACCAAAGAAATTAAATAAAACATGAAAGAATTAAATTTGACTTACGAAGATTTACTTGATAAATCCGATAAATTAAAATTTATTATTAAAGATCCAAATACTAACTTTAAAGTAAAAACTTTTAATTATACAAAAAGGGTTTATTC
>JAAAKQ030102618.1:0-14334 GCA_010016005.3 Zanna intricata
GAGGTATACTGAAATGAAACGACTGGCATTCGATAGGGAATCTTGGAGAGCTGCATCAAACCAGTTAAATGACTGAAAACCAAAAAAAAAAAAAGTGATGAAGGGAAAAAACAAAAAGTTAATAATAGCAATTAGAGTTAGATGCAAATGACTTACGGAATATTTATTTTTCAAAATTGGGGAACAAATTTTACCATACTTGTTGAAGTTCTACATATTTACATTTATGAAGTTTATATAAATCACAATTTATATCGAATTTTATTTTTTTAGAAAATCGAACTAAAATAATTTTAAACATAAAAATACGTAGATAAGTATGTGACTAATTAATCACATAAACGTATAACTTATCCGTGAGAATATAGTTCGGAAATTTTGTGGAATACGTATGAAAAATGCCAAGCCTGAGTAGGATTAAAATTTGTAATTTTGTGGTTCAAAAGCCAAGACATCGCTTCAGCATGTAGGTTGTGTTCTCATTCATGTGTTAAGGATGTAGGCCTCCTTATTTTATTCTTTTATGGTTTTAAAATAAATTTATTTATAATTATTTTACTAACTTATTTGTTATAAAAATGTTTTTTAAATGTATTATTTTACAAGTTTTAAGTATACATACGTTTTTTAAAACAGTATTCATCTAAAAATTTATTTATTCGGTATTTGTTTTAAATTTCTTTTTGTTATTGCTTGTTTTTAAAAAAAAAACTACGTGCAGCGTAAAAACTGAAAACGTGTCATTCACAACATGTGTTAAACGTTTTCGTCTGATACAGTAGTATAATACAGTGCAATAAGCCGGTAGTGTTAAAAATAGTTGGCTATATGACACTCATCCAGTAGCCGAGATATTTTGGCGGGCGGTGTATCTGTGCCACGCCGAGCTGGTACTCTACGATACAGTGCAGTATTTTTCCCCAATTTATTCTTTTGAAGACCCGGCAACACTGCGTCACTAGCTAGCAAGTAAAGCAGAGGTAGCCGTTACGTAGTAGATATGTATTATATAAATAAATACGCGACGTACCTGTTTGACGTCATCGTATGATTTCGTCTCGACCAATAGGAATTCTAGGCTTGTCCGACACACATGCCACACCACCTCGTGCCTTGACCTCAATAATTCCTCCTCTTCTATAAACCCCCTCTCCTTTTGCTCCTTTCTTCTATCATTTGTACGTTGCTTGACTACCTTCACCACGCTCTTGCACGCTATAATTGTAGCCAGAGTGGCAACAGATGAATCTATTAAAATTCCCTATCTTCTGCGGAATTCCAGTTCAGTCTCATTGATATTTTTCTCTATCTTAAGCGGCCTTCATTATAAATCCTGTTTTATATTTCTTTCTTGGAAACATTGGCTGTGATGAATCTTTTTTTAACATTTTACTTTTTTCTCTCGATTAAACAAGAATAAACCTTTCGATTAATAAAGAGGTATTATTAAAGATATCGATAGGATAACCATTATAGTGATGACTGTTTTTCGTACGGTAGCGAAAAATACTAAACGTATTTTGAAGAGATTTTTCTATATAATTTTTTTTTGTTTTTTTTTTTTCCAGGATTCACCTCCTTTATCCTCATCAGAGAAGTTTTCATCGTTGATAAATAAAGCAAAAATAGTACTTTAAAAAAATTTTGTCGCGATTGGGTCGTTTTACAGTTTCTATTGGTCTAACGTGGCATTAATCAGTGACGGTTTTGAGGAAAGTATAAAATTTCTTAAATACCTTGCCCAATAAAAGTATTTAATCGGGCAAGTATTAAATGTCAAGTATTAAATTAAATTATTTAATAACCTTCCAAATCGGTTTTAGAATTACTTCGTATCTAAAAAGTTTGAGATTTAAAAAAATATTCATTTAAAAAATAAATCTTGACTTCTGAATCTTCATTTAACGTGTACATAAATATTAGCGCAAATATTTTTGTCAGTTCTGGAACCGATGTATTCCTGGCTTACACTGCTTATCTACCTTAATCAGACTGTATTACAGTTGACATATGAATAGATGATATGGCAGTCTTGAGGGTTGACAGTAGTTTGAATATATTCTCGGAAAATTACAATCTGTACCGGATGTAATCAGCGTTTGGCTATGTAAGGAAAATACAAATGAATCGTGCAAGTCTAGCTATGTAACTTTCACAATGAGAAGAAATGATTGTCATAAACAATTAAACAATTCATTAAACGGTATTGGAATACGTCATACCACTAAGGTAAGATATCTAGGGATATACCTTGATCGATATTGGATATTGGATAAAGGATCTCAACTCTGCTATACAAGGCTTTCATGAAGCCGTATGGACTTAGGGAATTGAAATCAGGGGCGCAACCAGTAACAGCAATAAAATAATACAGAACATCACAAATACTGTGGTTCGTGAGGAATACACCACTACATAGAAATTACGTACTCCTAGTTCAAGATATGTGTCCAGTCTAGAGAAGCATGTTAACCTGACTTCAAATTTACTTGAGAACAAGAGGATGTAAGGGGGCTGAAAAGGCTTCATGTGCTTGATCAGATGGATGTCAGTTATGTTGAGGTTTGTCGGTGATATTATTAAAATTGTTTTTATTTTTTATTTTCGGTTATTCAAATTTATGGATGCTTACGTTTATTATTTATCTACGGTTATCTTAAAATTAATGTTTCATTTATCGTTGTTATATTTACGTATTCGATTCGATTAATGGTGTGAAGGTACTTATTAATTCTGCATCCAATTATATTTAACTGATATTTATAGAAAATTAGCTTTTAATTTTTGTGACACGTTATATTGACCTACTTGCGTATTAGATTTTGATTAATATCTCTGTAGTCTGGAATGCTGTTCTGAATACGGTGAATAATGTCTGTGTAAGATTTTTTTGTTAGTTCATTATTATACGGGTAAATCAATTCATTATTATACGAGTAAATACTATGTGCAAAAGTTATCAGGCCCAATCAGATATTATCAAGTGATTTCGTAGTTACTAGTTTTCTTGTATTTATCCGTATTAATTATTTTTGTACTCGTTGAGGATTATCATTAGATGATTATATTTCAAGTGATTGTCATGCGATTTATTTATTGCTTCAGTGAGGAAGCTGCTTGTAGATAAAGGATGGTTTTTAAAGGTTTTTTTTTAACTGTTTAATTAAGTGTGCATTTTGTGACACTATTTGACCACAGTTTTCCTTAATCTGTCTTGGAAAATGTTGGGCACTAACCGTAGTGTGTGAATTATTATATATCTGTCAGAATAAAAATAATTTTTTTTTATTCATTTCTAGCTAAAAAAATATTAATTTTAACATTTTTTTATCTAAAAATTAATTTAAAGAAAAAGAAAAAAGTTTATCTCTAATTTTTCCCACTAAAAATGTTTTTGAAACCATTTTTTTCTCATCTATTTATAAATATTAAAATCACAATAGATAATTACATCCGTATTGTAATATTTTATATACTAACGTTTATTATCTTTTTTGTATTTAAATTTTTTTTTTACTTGGAGAGGTATTTTTGAAGAAAAATCGTTTTACTAGAAAATTATATATAGACCTATATTTTTCTAATTCTAGAGTCGAGTAATTTTATTTATTATTATTATTTGTAATTTTAACTTTTACTTATTAGATCAATTTTACGTTTGTTTTAAAAACGTTTACTAAAGTCTGAAACAGGTATGACCTGCATTTTATTTATTACTTTAGTTGAAAATTTTGTAAACAAAATTAAAACATTACAATTAATTTTGAACTTAATTTAAATCGACCGACCGCTATAAATTTATATTTTAGAAAAATTTACTGAAACTTTTTATAGCTTTTAAAATTGGTTTTCTTTTTTATTTATTTCTCTTACTTGCACTCTGAGCTGAATATTTTTAAATTAAAAAAAAATACTTCAACAATTGGGGTCAACTTAGAAAATATCTTCTGATGACAGTAAATCCTTTTTTACTCCCTTTCATTAGCCATTAAGTATATGATAAATTTCTTTTATTTCGTTTTCGAGTCGTCTTTCTTTCTTTTAAATTAATTAAAAGCGATAGGTAATATTATAGAAGAGTATATTTAATTGAAGGGTAAAAGGAGGATTTCGACAGTGAAAGAAATAGTACAATTTAAGGAGAGTGAGAGAGAGGTCGATGACCTCACAACGGAAGAGGTTAGTCTGTTTGTTCGCTCCCTTATAGTGAGTGACTATGTATGAGTGGTTGTTGGAGACCGCAACACTCGTAGAAACTCAATTGTAAAAGAGAATAGAATAAATTATTAAATGAATCAGTCGGTTGTAATACGGTACATTGAATGAATTTAATAATACGAACGGCTTCGCACCATTTCACTCCCGCTGTGTTAAATATCTTACACGCATTTCGTATACGCTTCTTTACTGATTCTATGTTTCTCTTCTACCTAAAGGGTATCAATATACTATTGTTAACCTCCACAACCTAATCAGGTTGTGCAGGTTAGCCGGTAATCAGTAATTTCATTAATTAATCGGTAATTTTATTTACTTATTAGAATTGTATCTGTAAATATAAATTACTTTTTTTTAAAAGGAATCTCTCTTGATAAGCATGATTTTTAATTTTATTGCAGCTAACAGGTTAATTTGTTTTGTTTCTTTTTCTTCTTACTTTGATTAAACTCTATGAGAAATATGTTTACCACTTATTTCTGTAAAAGTCTTGTTTTGTGATTTTTTTTTTTTTTCAGTAAAAATTATAATTACAATCGGCTCTCCTGAGGATGTCGTTAAGGAATCCCCAAAATAAGTAATACACAATAAATAGTTGCAGGTAAACAGAATAAAAGAAAGAGTAAAAACAAAGAAAATAGATACAAAATAGTACGACATTGTCAGACTCCAAATTGTTACGCAGTCGAGTACATGGGCATGTCTCAACCGTCGGACATCCCTGCTGTTATCGAGTAGATTAATTGCAAAGTGATTTACATGTTTCTCAAGTTTCTGCAGTTATTTGACACTGCGCTACCGTGTAATCTCACGAACCGACGGAAGCTCCAAATAATCGTGAATCTCGTCATTCCGCATGAACCATGGCGGTTCGGCAATCGCCCTCGCTACTTTGTTCTGGGCGCCGCTGAACAGAACTTGCTCTCCTCCAGACATCTACTGATGACTCTGGGATTATTCGATTATGGAATGGCCTGAACCCAAACTGGTGGTCTGGAATTATCCCCTTACTTTCCAATACTGGTCGAAGCGCTTGCAGTAGTAGCTTCTTAAACAATTTACACAAGACCGGTAAATAGGTTAATTGATCTGTAAGAAGAAACTTCCTATGCAGGCTTCTCTGATTTCAAAATCATCACCACTTTCCATTCCGCTGGGAAGCAAAACGTCCGCAGAACAGCGATAAACAGATTCCTAACGTACTCGATGCCTTTAAGGGGTAGCATGACAAGCATTTTGTACGTCACTAAGTCAGAGCCTGGACCCTTCCTTAGTCGCCTTCCTTGGTTGTCTAATTTAAGTATCTCCGTTGCAGAGATCAGTTTAATCGGGAAGCTGATTGGCATTGGGCTCTCAAGGAAATCGTCAATATCTATATCACCGGGGCTCTCATCATCGTGGGGTTGGAACGTTGCTCCAGATGTGAAGCAAACAGATCGGCCTTCTCTTTGTCAGTCCTCGCCCACGATCCGGTACTCCTCTATAGGGCAGGGAGTGTTCCGGGGGATCGTTGTGGTCCCTTCGTAGCCTTCCATAAGGATCATCCGCTCCATTCAGGTCTGAAAGATTTCCTGTATATTCGCAGAATGTCTCGTCTCTGATAGTCCCAAACAACCTCCTCAGCCTCCGCGCCGTTCCATTAAGAAGAGTCCTGTCTTCTTGCCTTCTGAAACGCTGCTAATTTCGCCAAAGACGCCGCTTCGAGACAATTAGTTCTCACCTCCTCGGATAGGTATTGTCTCTGGCCAAGTGAAAATGTTCAGGTGTAGATTGCCATGCACCATCTGCATGACCGATGTCAGAAGGTACGTCGCGTAATCAATATCCTCACGAGTATCAAGCGGAAACAGGTCGGTCAGTTTCTCCTCTATCCAGTCTTGATAAGAAACCCAATCCGTTCGTCTCGTGTGAAGAATAGATCTCCCTCTCCTCAGCATCGTCGTGCTCAGTGTGAGTAAAACGGTTGAGGTGTCCGACGATGAATCATAGTTGTTTTCAACCAGAGTGTATGCAAATGATATATCGGAGGTGACAAAAAAGTCAAGCAAATCCGGGATCTAGGCCTGGTCCGTAAGCCAGTATGTTGGCTGGAATCATCATATGCCACGTCATATGGCAATTACCAAGTCGCCACGTCATATGACGATGAGAAGTCATATGGTATCCACATCAGATATTTAGTTTATTTATTTTCATCGCGAATTTAGCAAGAATAGCTATAGTAAATGGGAACGTATGGTGATCATGTCAAATAGGGAATCGGTTTTCATTTTTTGTGGAAATCTTTAAGTTTTAGTAGTTCATCTAGACCAAAAAGCATATATATATATATATATATATAGTGCTGCTTTTGGCCTTAAATCTCAGGATTGACCGAATCAAATATTTATATAACATATAGACTGTTGATCTTATTAATGTTTTTTTTTTTTTTAATTCTTTAGGGGGCGGGGGATATCACGAAAAAAAATTTTGATTTTTTTTTTTTTTTTTTTTCTATTTTAGACATTTTACAGAGAACATAATTAAGGCAAAATTGTGCTACAATACACTTGTAAATAAATCCCAAAAAAAAAATTTTTTCAAAAAATCAATCCTCACCTTTTAAAATTGAAGTATATGTTTTTTTGTTCCTTTGCTCCATCTCGCTTCGTTTTAAATATTTAAAAACCATCTTGATAATTCGTATTTCACATACAGAGCTATCGAGAAATGTTTTCACTTTTTTAGAATTATTGACTCCGGACCTAAAATGTAAGCTTTTTTGAAAATTTTCTTTTTCTTATTTTAACCCTTATCGAAGCGGATGATAGAGTTAGAAAAAACTTTAATTAAATTTATCTAATTTTACCTATATATGAATATCTTTAGAAAAAGGTTTACTTAAAATTTATTCCCCACCTTTAAAAAATATACGTCCGGTTTTTTTTGTTTTTCGGTTCTAACCAACTTTTTTTGTTTTTTTTATTCACCTCTTAATGTAAAGGGCTATTAGAATTAAAGTGGCTTTGGCATCTGTATTATATTACAGACCCAAAATGAGGCAATTTTTTCAATTACTTTTATAAAAATTATAATTAATTTTTTCACTACGTATTTTAATTCTCTTTAAGATTTCTTTTTTAGAGATCACTTCTTTATAAATGTTCCCTAAATTTTCCCCCCAAAGTAATGAAGTTCCTAAAATAAAAATTATATTTGAAATTTGGGAATTTTAATGTTTAAATCCTATTTTGTTATTCGTGATTAGACGGGCGTAGCCGGGAAAGTCGTGCAATAATTTACCAGTTATATTTCTTTTTATATTTTGCTATCTACATATTTTATACCGTCAAAAACTTTTAATTAAAAAATAGATTTATTTTTTCGATTTGAAATGACATATAATCGTTTTTAATTGCTTGTTTTATGAAAGATCACTTCATTTCAAAATAAATTATTCAAGCAATAATTATAAATATAAAAATAAGTTCAAATACTTTTTACAACATCCTTGTGAAATGGGGTTTATCCATCCTGATATACTATTCTCAAATTTATTGCTGCAAGGTATAAAAAAATAGGCATGTTGTTGGGTTTTTCTTTATATTAACTTGGATTGTATTTGATTTAAAAAAGGTGACTAGGCTATAAATATTTAACGAAGTAGCGTGTAGTATGGTTTATTATAGATAATTGTTCCTAAAATAATTAGCATTATTAAATATATATGTGTGTGTGTATATATACACAATATAATATAAATTATCATGCAGTATATAGTCAATTATAAATCTGAAAAAATAACTAATTCCAATGCGAATGTAGTTTAATTAGAGTATTAATTGTGCTGTTTTCTTTTTAAAATTAATTTTTAATTTTAATGGTTGTATTTAACCCAATGACTGAACGTTAATTATTAGCAAAACTATAAAAATAAGAATAACAATAGTGAGTAAAATAGTTCTCGAGTTTTTTTTTGCGGATCATGTTGGGGGTAGGGGAGTCGATCAAAGTTTAAAAATATCGACTTTTTAATCGTTTAGAAATTCTGTTGGTTTTATTTAAACTTGTCATTCTATTAAAAGTTTAAGTAATAAACTTTTTGTAATAATATTACAGTAAAATTTCGTCCTGATTCACCTCCCCACTTCAAAAAAGAAATCTTAGGTAAATTTTTATTTGTACATAAAATTAATTTTACAATAAATTGTCCCCTACCCCAAAAAAGAAATCTTAGAGCTAACTTTTTTCATATTTTTCCATTTTTTAACAATAAAACGCCGATGTCAGGAAAGTATTTCAATTTTATTTTCAGTTTTTTTCTTTTCTGCTCATATTTTTCAACTTTTACGTTGTATGTTATAATTAATTATATTCTTTATCTTCTGCAGATTCCTCTATGACACAGTTAATAAAATTTGAGTATTTTGATATGAAACACATCGATCTACTTCGCTCATTTTTTCCGAGATTCTACGACAAAGTTCTCTTCTATTCCTCTTAAGACCTCTATTTCGTATCTTATCATTCCATCTAATTTTGAAAATCATGCTGTTTTGTCACGTTACAAAAATCTCTTTCTTTTTCTAATGTCCATATTTCGCTACCGTGGAGTAATATTATACTCGAAACAAAAAGTTTTATAAGAAATTCTGTTTAATTCCTAGTATATACGAGCTTTGAAGTCTTCTCTCTCTGCATAAACGTTCTCCTTACTTTTGCGGATTTACCCTGATCTCTACCTTGCTAAACGTAAGCTACTTTTAGCATAATGATCGAAATTATTTAAGGTAGATACGTAAAAAAAGATTCGTGTGTGTAATTTTTAATTCGTGAATGCACATCAGACATAAATTATGATATAGTACTAAAAAGTAAAGTTATGCTTCTTGCCTTTGCGTGCGCGTAATACTTCACGGTCCGGCCGAACAAGTTGTATTCTAACACTACGGCTATTAGGTACGATTCCGGTCACCATTATGTTATCTGGCTCTAATTATGGTTACATCCTGACTTACTTATCGCGATTCAGAGCTTTAATACACTACAGCTATTGTCTCTGCACGAATAAGATGTATAGTTGACTGCGAATCCCAAATAAAAAAGAAAAAACGCACTACACTTTTATTCAAGACTTTGTATATCATACAAATCTATAAAAAAACTAATGGAGTTAGAAAAAAGATTTGTTTAGGATACTTCTTGATAAATTTATCTGTATTATTTATGATTTTTCCGTTGCAGATGATATTAAATGCCAAACCATTTTGATCGTGTGGGCCGCATCATTTCTTACTACAGAAATACGAATATTATAAAAATATAAGTGCAAATACATTTTTACGCAGTCGGTATTCTTGCAGAGTATGTGATAACTATAAAAGTGTTCGTGTAAAGTCGCGTACACCATTTTCCGATATTCATCGAAATTACTTCGGGGCGTGTATACAGTTAAGTGGATGTGAATGATAAATGTTTCATGGTTTGCGGTGGAAAGCGGATATAGAAATGCAATTCAGATTCCGCGTTGTGGATTTTACAACACATTTCATTTGTTTGTGCATTGTAAGCTACATGAAAATGTGTCGAAGGAACTTAACGTGTGTATCTATATCAAGTATCACGATTCGGATACGGGGCGTTTCATGAAAGCGTATTATCATTTTTAATATGAACATTATACATAATGGTAGTGTTGAAAAACCTATCCTCCAATAAATTCCCAGATCGTTATCTTCTTGCCATCTTATTTGTTAATGATGCAAAGATCTTGCTTTAACTGTTTGCGAGGTAATTTAATTTCGGAACAATCCTTCCTAGGAAGAATTACATATCCACATTATATTACCTCGTTCAACATTATCGGTGAAATTACTTTGGCTAAAAAATTAAATAATTTTTTAACTTATGCAGTTAATGTTTACGGCCTTATTTAATTTTGTTTGAATTAGTTTCATTTTTTAGACGATTAATTTTCTAGCGATTATATCGGCTATTTACTTTCATCGGCGGTATATTTCTCCGGTATGTTTCGCCCGGAACTGAAATCCGGGCGAAATCTTTCGCCAACTGTAACTTGCTAACGATGCGATTCCGGACCTATGTTTATTTGAACTTTTTTCCTTATTTTTGGATGTAAATTCACCTGCCGAAGTTTCTCCGTTTCTTCCTGAATCACTCTGTATATATTTATACTACATAATAATTCTGTTTAAATGAACTTCATTTTGTTAAAAATATTTATTAATGTTATTTATAAATATAAACATATTATTTTCAATTTATATTCATAAGGACAAAGTTATAATGCCTGTTTTGCGATAACATTTCCTTCTTTTTTGAAGTTAAGTCTTTTACAAAGAGCTTTGTATGAATAACCGTATATTTTTACGTTCTGTGTTAAAGGGATACGCATGTTTTTCATTTTATATGGCGCCCTCGAGGTAGGGTGTGCACACTTTCGTGTCTCTTTTATCTTTATATTTGTCAAATGCAAACAAATATATATGCACGCTTTAGTGTGTACATACATAAATATACTTTTTATGTACTTAGTAGTTTTTATATGAAATTTAAACCTTTTACTTTCTGGTTTTTCATTGTGTATTATTATTATTTTTTTTTTTTATCATTTTCTTTTAAGTAAAATTTCTTTTTATTTTATCAAGCAAATTGGAATACAATATGTATCTTTATTTTTATTTACTATATATACGCTAAAATTCTCTACAAGACATTTTTTAAGTTAAAAATTGTTAAGTTTTTAAAATGTTTCCATTTTTTTTAATGTTGTTTTTAAAAAATAAATCTCTTAAATCGATTTGTATATATATATATATATGCTTTAATTAATGAGTTCTAATTTTTAAACAAGAATATTTGATTCCTATGATTGTTTTTTTTTCTTCTTATTTTGTTGAGAAAGTTCTCTCGTGGTCCTGTTGTATTTACAACATTTTACTAAAATAATTATTATTTTTTAAAGAAACTTGAAATTTCTTCGTATAGGGATTAAATATATTTTCTTGTCATTTTCATTTCATGTTTCATTATTTATTCATTTTTTTTCTTCTTTTTTTATGATAGATTTGTGGAATCTATTTGACAATTGATCATTGTGATATTTAAATGTACTTTTACTTCAGATTTAAGAACATTAGTTTGAAAATTTTAATATATTTTTACATTCCAGTGAACCTTAAATTATACTGAACAAGTTAATTTAGTTAAGTTTGTTGACTTCTTTCTTGAGATCAGCTGGTCTTGACATGATTCCAGAAATTTTTCACATATTTCTTGTGTAGAATCCTATTGATTTTATTCATTAAAATATTATATACGTGATATATTACGAATTTCTCACATTCATAATCTATTCTAATCGTGAAAATAATGGAAAAAGTTCATGCTTTAAGGACAAAACATAGACCTAAAATGCTTCGTTTTCGAGTCGCCTAGTGAAAGATTTCGATCGGATTTCATGTACCCCGGTGAAATGAGGTCGTACTGAAATTTTTACGGCAAGAATTAGTGATTTCTTATAATTTTTGACTAGAAAAATCGAATAAAATAGGTCTTACAACCGTACCTGCAGTAGTTTTTTTAAAAAATCTGGGGTAAAGACTTAAACTGGGACCTATTTTATTCGATTTTTAAGGTCAAAAACCATAAGAAATCACTAATACCGTCCCCTAATTAACGTCCTAGAAATTTCAGTACTACTTTATTTCACCGGAGTAGCTGAAATCTGAGCGAAAAATCTTTCACTAGCCGAAACTCGCAAACGAAGCATTTTAGGGCAATGTTTATACTCGTATGAATCTTTACCATTATTTTCAGGAGTAGATTATGAAAGTCGAGGAAAAACTATGTGATGTAGAGAACTCCGTGATAAGTATATGCGCGCGCGCGCGCATGTGTGTATATGTATGTGGATAACATTTTGAAGGTCATAAACTATATTTATTTATTCGAAATGTTTCTTAATTAGAAAAACTATTTTAATGATACAGTATTTTGTTTAAATCAAAATGTACAGGAAATATATTTTTTTCTTTTTTTTTTTAATAATTATTGCTATTGTTGGTAAGACCATAATGTACTGTAATAAATAAACGCTTAATTTCCAACTAATTTAAGTCATTTATTTCACGATTAGAATCGTTATTATTCTTAAAGGTTCCTAGCATATGGTGTTGCTAAATAACTTATTTAAAAATCAATAAACTCTGTCTTCAAACTCCATTCATATTTTTTGTATAACGGTACATTGACAGTATAAGATTATATTTAGTATTTATGAGAATATTAAAAGAAAAATTAATTTAATTATAGATGAATGTTATCATAATAGAATAAATGCATCCGTATTTATCCTTCGCATAATAAAATCGAATGCCATGCATGTTGGGTGTTTAGTAGTTTCGGGCATAATTTAAAAAAAAATATTATAATTATGGAAATGATATGATACCTGAAAAACCCTTGCCGAGAATTGAATTGTAGACTAAATAGTGCAGATAAATTTGCAGTTATGTCGATTTGCTAGTTAATATATACGTAATAGTAATTAGTATATAAAATAATAGTTATTACTTAAATTTTCGTTAAGTTAGATTATTTTGTTGATTTGTGTGTAATGTTCTGAGCACTAGTATCAGTGCAATTTCTTACCCGTTTGACATACGTAAAAGCTCTAGGATTGTATTTTTTACTGCTTGGTGTAATCTTAGATTCCAGGTTTTTTAAGATAGAAAATAAAAATATATGAATAGTAGCAAATATTCGGACCGTCTTTTTAAATCGTATAAAAAATATATTTAGGAAGATCTTAAGAATTTTTGAAGGAATATTAATAAAATCTGGAATTTTGGTTTTTTTTTATGTCTTTTGATAAACTTTCATGAATATAATACCTCGCACGGACGCAATAGAGAATTAGTAAAATTTACTTGTCTTGAAATTTTAACCTATTTAGAACACTAAACGACTCGCTCATCTCTGAATACGTTTGAAAAAACTCTACTAGATTATTTTTTAAATTTTAAAAAGAAAGAAATTTCAACCAGAAACCATTAGATTTACAAATTGCACTCCGATTCATTAATTTTAGGGTTTGTCTGTAATTTCTATCTTGATCGTTTCACAATAATAACTATTTCGTACAGAAATTATAAATACTATAATTACTGTCTCCAGTAGAAATGAAACTAAGAAATTGATCTTTAACAAATCGATAAGGTAGAACTTTTTGATAATAATCTTTTTTCTAGAGTTGTAATATATATAGTGCATTAACCGAATTTATATCGGGTAGGTTGTCGATTAATTATATTGTTCGTAATATCTGTTGGACAAGTTCGAGAATAAATGCCGGTTTGATTTAAAATTTAAACTGTCTGATTGATGGTGAAAGTCTCTAATGTGCATTAATACTATTTTACACCTGTTTGATGAGCTTTTGTCATAATCGCAGTAATTTTACTTTCTCTCGTATTTAATCTCTTTTTCTATCCCATCCTTTATCGCTAAACGTGTGCGGATATTATATTTAATTATTAAGTGTAATAATATGGAGTGGAAAATGTAAAAATTTACCCGACAAAAAAAGTGATTTTTTTTTTCTTCAATTATATAGGAGTGGACTTAGGGTAATCGATTTAATTTATCGATTCAATGTCCCTAGAAGTTTGATTTAAATGTGTGATCTTAATTTATTGCAGCGATAACAACGTAATTACACTTAATTTACTTTTAACATAAATTCATCAAATTATTTATTATGAAATAAACCTGTTTACACTTTCTCTTTTACTTTCTTATTAATAATTTCATTTTCTTAGGCCTCTATAACTTTTTTTTTCCAGATTATATATGAATAAAAATATGGAAATAAATTTTGCAACTACTAGGTTTAATGATTGGATTTAGTTTTTAAATATACGTGTGAAATTTATAACATTTCACGTCCTGGTTCCTTAGAGATTGAGTAAATTTAAGTTTTTTTTTTTTTTTTTTTTTGTCTTCAGTCATTTGACTGGTTTGATGCAGCTCTCCAATTGCCTGCCTGCACAATTTTTCCCATCTACCTGTCCTTCCAATATCAAAGCGATTATTCCAGGGTGCCTTAATATG
>JAAAKQ030102640.1:0-14570 GCA_010016005.3 Zanna intricata
ATTCATACACATCATCCTCATTCATCCTCTGAAGTAATACCTTACGGTAGTTCCGGAGGCTAAACAGATAAAGAGACGAGGCTAACTCCTTATGAATTCATTTCTTGACTGTTCAAAATTCATCGTGAGTAAAACTGATTGAAAACGAAATTTTATCATCTACTAATAGACAATTTTATTTAATAAGGAAAACTCAGAAATAAACATTATGATAGTTTAATTATTTTATTGATTAATAATTTTAAAAATACTTTAAAATGAAGAGAGCCTTTAAAAACCGTTGTCAGAATGCCGGAACTATGTTTCGGTGATAGAAGAGAAAATTAAAATAAATTGTATTGAGGAAACATGCATCGATAAAGTATAATAACAAATTAAGTAATATAGGAATTAATTTTATTTTTTACATTTTTAAATTCAGACTCATGTTTTCTTAAATAGATGACTTCTATTGGCGCTTTTTCAATGAAATTTTATATTAATACTATTTTCATCATTAATTAAAAATCTTTATTTATAATTTCTTTTTTTTTGGTGTATTGCTTTATTTACAAACCAGTTTCCTAAAAAATGAAAGAATAAGCAAATTGTACAGGCAAGCATCCAGGCATCCAGTGCCTGGCTGACATCCAGTGATACCTTTCAAGACAGTATAAAGGTTTAAATAAAGTACAGTACAATAAAAAGTATAAGAATAAAAATATAAATAAGCGTAACAAAGTATAGACAATTAGGCAATCAACTGTTGAGAACAAAAAATTAAAATGATGACATAACTTACAATAGATATAGAGAACGATAAAATTAAGTGCTTAACAAAATAGAGAAAGCAGTTGCCTATAAATAAATTGTCACAAGTCATGTATGATAAAATAATAAGACATACAACAAATTAACACTGGTTACGTATAACAAACCACGAAGCTTAAACAATATACAAACAATAAGTATAATAATATATATAATTCATAAACAACAACAAAACAAAAGAATTCACTTTAATAAATCAAAATAATTCATAAATAGTATCAACAAAATTTCTGTGAGAAAAGGCTGATATTTAACGCACAACAGCCTCTAAATCCAATACATGAAACCTCTTCACTCGTCTCAAGTCTTCATTATTATCCAAAAAAGCCAGATGGTTTTCATGCGCGTTAAGCTTAAAAACATACTTTGAACATAGCCGGAGAATTTCTTCACGTTTCTTCACAAGTAGATGGCATTCCTGGCTCATCGTGGATCTCCTTGTTCTTTGTAAACCGTGGCGTCTCCGATATGTTCCTTAGCACTTTGTTCTGGAATCTTTGGGATGATGTCGACATAGCTACTGCTTGCCGTACCCCAAAGTTTCATCCTGTGGATCCATATTGGCCTAATACAACAACAGTTTGTTATTTAATGATAATTCGGACCTTCTTCCTAATAACCAGTTAACCGTCTAAGATTTATATTTAATTATTTTCTCTTTTCTCTCAAGTGATACTTTCATGTTAATATATTTTTACATTATGGTGCTACATGCATTTTATTGGTGGCTACGGTCGGAATTAATAAGTTACATATTTACCAGTCCTCTGCATAAAATACAATTAAAATCAGTGTTATGTAATCATAAAATACAGAAATTAAACAATGAAACTGTCGCTTATCAAGAAATTGTACTTCAACCAAGTTAACCTGAAAGTGAATAACAATTAACAAAGTCAACTTATAGTAATACTGCTGAGTTACTGAGTAGAATCGTAGTGGAAAGTTTCATGTAGCGTATGTTATGTTAAATAAATTGGTTGTTTAAATGATGGAAAGAAAAGGAGTTTTATAAATATCATTTTCAGGGTTAGAGATTCTTTATTTTCAATTAATTACTGGGAAAGGTATAGGGCTAGCCACTTTGCAAAAGTGAGAAAAAGGGGAAGATGTTTTTTATTTTTTCCTATACTTTTAATACATCAAATGAATTACAAATATGGTTCAATAAAATGTTATCAGAACAAATAGTGGGAGTTCTTAGTTGGAAAAATTGCAAGTATTTTGTAAAATATTTTGGTTTTAAAGTTAATGTTATTATTATTTTTTTTTCTGTTAATATTTTTATTCCATATAAAATATTAACATATTACAGTAAAAATAGCAGTTAAGCGGTAACGTATGAATGTATATATGGTTTTTTTTTTTTTGGTCGGTGGTGAAGGAATGCCATTTACGCACGCCACCACGGGTGTGTTGGGCTCGGACCCAGGATGCTATTCGTCAAGGGCCAGCTAACAAGCTAACAAGCTCTGTCAAGGTGTTGTTAGGCAAATATAAACTGTCCCATACAGACTAAACCTCCCTCACTGTTCTCCTCCTCCCCGAGACCGGACCCGCAATTAAGCATTACTCAGCCTCGGGGAGGTACCTTTAGGTTCTGAGGTTCCAGAGTCGCCGTGCATCATCATCGCCACCCACCAGAGCAAGCCCGGAGAGATGACAACTCAGCAGAGGGATATCCATCACCCCTTCCCCCTCCAGTCAGTTTCTTCACCATAGTATTGTGAGCTTAATCTATATCCGTCTTCTTCATTCTTCGTCCTTGGTATCACACACTCATTCGTCCATCACATTTATTCATCTTATCCACACGACACTTTTTTTTCTTTTTTGGTGTATGTGTTGGTGTTCGTGTATGTATGTATGTATTCACTGGCATGTCTATTTTTTTTTTTTTTTAATAATGTATATATGTATTAAACCATTCGAACCAAACAAAGCCGGTTTTTGTTTTTGCTAAAGTAGAAGATAAATCAGCATGATATTAGGGGTTACCATTATGAAGATTATTTGTTATATATACGAGTAAAATTTTTATTTTTTTACCTTGGCACATTGTAAGCTGTTTAGTGTAACATACATTATTCTTTAATTATTCTAAAAGTTAATTGCTAGTTTTATAGTTTTTTTTTCCATTATCTACTTGATTACTTTATTCCAGTAATTAAGTTAGAAGTAATACAACCTTATCAGATTACTTTTATTATTTCTTTCATTTACTAATTGGTTTAATATATCACTATTTTTATTGCACATACAAGGTGTATAATAATCATCTGTAATTAATAATTTTATTGTCAATCTGAAAAACCGACTTGGCCAAACCTAATGAATTATAAATACTGAACATTAAATGACTGGAATTTTATTTAATATGTTACTTAAGAAAAATATTTACCTTTTATTTGACGTTTAAACGTCTGTAAAGATAAGTTAAAATAAAAAAAAAGTTATGACACAGAATATTATTACCAAATAATCACATATGGCACTTGAGTATATAATGTACACAGTTCCGATTGGAAATAGTTCTATAATGGTCATAAAAATTTAAATTTAAAATGAATATAATCGCTGTCTGTCATGGTCAAGTACATAGTTAATTTTTTTATACATATTTCTATTATTTTAAGAAGAATTTTCAGTTTATAATAAGTAACATCACTATCATTAAGAAGAAAATTATTTCCAATAAGGCAAAGGTTAACACTATATACTGAACACTTTCTTATTTGTATTCATGACTATACCACGAAACTGATAGCTTTTTTAAGAGTTCATTTGGCAAAAAAAAAGTATTTTAGTTTTTAAGCTTAAATTATGCAGATTGTTGCGATAGAAATATTTATATTAAATTTTTACTTTACCGTCTAGCGCTAAGACACGTAAGGAACCCAAAAAACCGGTTGGAAATGTTCGTATATACATGAGTGTGTTCGCTCTGCACCTTATATTGCGATCTAATTCGTAATATCGCGATTTTTGGATCGCGTTTGGCTAATATCGGATCTAAGATGCCGATGTCGACTTTTTAAGACCAAATAAAAGAGATTATTAAGATATCAAGTCAAATATTCTAACATGTATGTATATATATATATATATATATATATATATATACATCTATATACTCGTGTATATATAAATGTAATATTAGTAAAAAAATATTTTTTTAGAAGAAAAAAAATTAAAATTTTATAATTATTTTATAAAATATAACACTTTTACGGTTTCGATCACAGATGCCGATCTCCATTTTTAAAGACCAAATAAATGAAATTTTTTAAATATGAAATCAAATATTTTAATAATTATCGATTTATTAATTAAATTTTAGTAAAAACACATTATTATAGAAAAAAACTATAAAATTAAGAAACTGTAGATTATTTAAAGTAATATATCATTATGGTTTCCGTCAATGTGGATCTCAGATGCCGATCTCGGCTTTTTAAGATGAAATAAATTAGGTTGTTAAAATATGAAGGCAAATATTCTAGCAATTATCGATTGATGAATTTAATATTAGTAAAAACATATTATTTTTAGAAAAGAAAATTGAAATTTAACAATTATTTAAAAAATTATATTATTTTTATGGTATCGCTCAATGACGATCTCAGATGCCGATATCGACTTCTTCAGATCTAATAAATCTCGACTTCTGTTAATATATAATGTTGTTAATAATAAATAGTAATTCTGATAATAAGTAATCGGCCTATTTTGACTAAACTTGCGCATATTACATCGATATATGGGGCATTGATGCCATTAAATTTTCAACTTAAAAGGACAAGGGAGTGAGTCTGGGGAGGCTGTACAGCAGAGTCACCCTCAGTATCTAGAGATTTGAAGCAATTAAGGTCTTATTTTTCTTAGGCACAACTTTTAAAAATTAAAAAAATAATAATATTTACAAAAATAAATTTTTGTAAAATCGCACCCCCAAACCAAAAAGTGATCTAAATAAACTAACGGCTAAGTGGGTTAATACCCCACTTAGCCGAGGGGGTCATTAGTACCCCCTCTCACCAGAAGGAGCTATAGTGTAGCAGTGATGTACAGTTGTAATCTTAGTCTTCTGCTATTGTGATGTCACAGTTGATAGGTAGAATTAAATAAATGAATAACATTTATTGTTTTTCTATGAACATAAGTTTGTTTATAAGTGAATTAAAAATTAAGCTGTAAAGTGGTGGATTTTGTTTGATTTTTGTGTTTAAAAAAAGCACATCTCTTTTAAAAAAGTGATTATGTGCTACTTGTACCTACTTAGTTTCTTAACATGCCAAGACCTCAGTGAGCATTTAAGAAACGGAAAACACCAACTAGTTTTAAAAGTAAAGCTAACCTAGCCTCAAATTATCCAAATGAAGTTTCTAATAAAGAAGAATTTGTAAATTCTCTTTCTGTTCTAGATCAAGAAACTTTCTTCACAACTAACGGAGCCAACAAAAATTGCTTTTAGTAGTAAAATAACTTCTTTTTTTTCTTTTCTTTAGAATGAGCAATTTGCAAGTTCAAAAAAACAAAATATTATTATTGAGTTATCATTATTGCAGAAAATGTTGTCAAGGTATCATTATCGAAATTGAAATGTAATTTAGAAATTACTGTTTCAAATAATTATGGCCTAGCATCAAAATTAAAATTGTCTTGCAGTGGATGCAAGCTTGATAAAAGTTTTTTATCTTTGCTTGTTCTGATCAAGATTTATCAGGGTGTTGAGACTTGTTTATGTGCTTTGCGCTGAAGGTATACGGGTGTGCTGCCGCAACTACTTTTTGTGCAATATTAAATTTCCCCCAAATCTGTTAAATTTACCAATTACACACAGATTATCACAAATGATGCTAAATCAGTTTTTGAGGAGTTCATGCTGAAAGCATTACAGGAAGCTGTATCAATTAATGAGATATTGGTGTTGCTTTAAATGGTTCCTGGTAAAAACGAGGACATAAATCATTGAATAATATGGTAACAGTGACAGGTACTGAAAAAGGAAAGTAATGAATGCAGAAATCATATCAGAATATTATCGTAGTAGCCAGAAATTTTATAATCAACATGTTCGTTCTTGTCAAGCCAACTATAACGTAGTAAGCAACGTAAAGGAAGTTGAAGGAGCCAAAAACGTTTTCAAACGTTTACTCACCAGAGGTGATATACAAATTATCTTGGGGATGAAGATTTTAAGGCATTCACTGTTAAAAATCTGAATTTATGTCCAGATAACTGTACTGTAATTAAATTAGAATGTATTATACATGTTGGAAAGATAATGGCACTCGTTTCCGCTATATGAAATTAAAATATAAAAGTATAAACGTAAGGGATGGAAAGGATTGTCAATCAGATTTCTCATGTGCTGGAGCTTCATCCTGGAGCTTTATTTTCTTGATGAAGCTCATAAACATTTTTATTTTATATTTTGGTCTTGGAATTCTTGTTATTTTCTTTCTTTTCCATTTTTTTACAGGATTTTTAGAAACCAGTTTTTACAGGATTTTTGAAACAAAAAATAATTAAAAAAAAAAACAACTTCAGGACAACCCTAATCAGGTTGGATGTGTTAGAATAAGGAATAAGGTAGGACAAAATTTAAATGCAGTTTTTTGAAAAACTATGTTTTTTTTAACTTAACGTTCCCTTTTATCAGCTCTTCATTTTTTTTCTATAAATTCTCTTGTAAGCAATCTAACTTTTGAGGTAAAGAAAAATAAAGGATCTAAAAAACAAAATAACAAATTAATCATTTTTTGAAGAACCTTTTTAGTATTAAAAAATTATCTTTAGTTCTAAAAGGTAGTTAAGAAAAAAAATTTTCCTCAAAGTAATTACTAAAAATCTGACAAAAAACACACATTTATATAATTTAACATTTTAATACGGCTGTATATGATTCCTCTTAAACAGATAACTTATTTGTAAAATGTTATATAATTATATATTCATTGCGTATAATTACTTTCAGACGACTTCATAATAATATATTAGCGTGGAGCCATACGTTACTTACATCGAAAAGTATTTTTCTATATACATTGGAAACTATGAGTTTACTAGCAGTTTATCCTCAGGCTGAATATCGGAATAAGTTTATTGAGATGAAAATATACTAGTATTTCCTTCTATTTGTATTCTGCAATATGTTCTTTATGTACAAAGTAACTAGAAGGCAGACTTTCCTGTAATCATATTCTTCACTGTAACTTTGCAGTTACTGTGAAGTACATGATTACTTAACCAGAACACGTAACTTGCTGTGTGTTAGGTACCGACCAACCGAGTTCCAAGGTAACAAAATATCATAAATTACTGGAGTATTAAATTTTAAAATAGAAAGAACTCATGATTTAAACTACTATTTTATAACCGATTGAAATTTAAAATTAAAAACTTTCTTTATATTTTATTTATTGATGAATTTCTTAATTGCGTTGATGAGATACTGATTTAAGGGAATATGTAAAAATTAGCCAATAATTTAATATTAAACAATATTATGTATTAGTTATTGTGTGTTGATTTTATTAATGAAGAGCATTTTTGCTATTTGTTGTATAACTAACTTAGTTTTGAGCACTAAGTTATATAGTCATAACTTGCTGCAGCAGCTGCTTAATTATAAAGCAAAAGGTTAACAATCGGCTAAAGTATTGCGTATTGGGGTTGTTGTAAATTTCTTTGTTTCAAATTTCCTCATAGTCCAAAAACCACAAAACCTTTTTCGAAAGACATTCCTGAAAATATCTTATATATACTTACGTTCATATGTTGGCCTGTACATTGGTTAATAGTTCTTCACTGGTTCAGCAGAATAACAAACCTTACAAATTACCAAGAATAAACATTTTTATTAATATTTGGTAACACAGATCCATTACATTGATAAAACCAGAACCGACGCCTCTCTATTGCTCTCTGTCGTCTTACATCCACCATATCAGACATTCACACGACTTCGCGAGAAGTTCCGATTTGTCTCGAACAAAGTTCCAGAATGTCTGCGCGACCGTCTACGCAAACGTGTATAAATGCTGCAACTCGTTCAATTCCAGCCAGTCTCAGTCGAGTCGACCTTTCTATCGCTAACGAATCTGTCGTGAATGTGTATGTTGTAATTTGAGTGCTAATTGCAATTCGCAGTATTAAATATTCAAGGCAGTAGATTTATAAAGAATATGGATAAATTATTACGCTGGCGCAAGGGAGCATTAGACGATAGTGAAAAATCAAGTGCACAGACGAACGTGGTTCCGAAAATAAAATCAAGAAAATATTCTCAACAATACTTAAATTTTGGGTTTACTAGTAATGAAGTAAACGAAGAACAAAGGCCCCTACGTCATTTGCTCGAAACTTTTGGCAGCAGATAGCATGGAACCTAATAAATCTAAATGACATCTGGAATTGCTTCGTAGTGAGTACGTTAACAAATACCGAGAATTCTTCGAATTAAGATTAAAATCATATAAAAAGCAAACATCATTTTAAAAAGAATTTGTGAATGAAAAAGCTTTACTTGCCTCTTACAAAGTTACATATAAAATAGCCAGATGTAAAAAGCCTCACAACATTGGTGAAGAGCTTATCTTTCCAGCTGCAATTGAGATTGTAGAAACTATGTTTGAAGATAATTTTTCCAAACAATTGCTGTCCATAACTCTATAAAATGAAGTTGTTGCCCTTCGAATTGGTGATATAACTGAAGATGTACTGCATCAGCTTTTCGGTAAGTTGCGTAAAACATTATTTTGAATTCAGTATGATGGGCAATAGATAGCAACAAAGATACTCGTTTCATTCAGTACGTTCAATTGCGCGATGGTATATCAGCAGTAGTAGAACAACTTTTTTGCAATATAATAGAAATAAAAGCAACAGAACTAGCGTTATTTTCTATCTGTAATGATTTTATAGACGAGGCAAACATAAAATGGAAAAATTGCGTCGGTTTATGCTCTGATGGTGCTCGTTCAATGTCTGGAATATTTCAAAGTATACAAGCACTTGTGAAACAAAAATCTCTACAGTGTGTCTGGACACATTGAATGATCTCTGGCTTCCAAAGAAATAAGTCCTAGTCTGAATATTGGGCTAACGAAGGTTGACACCGTAGTAAATTGTATAAAAATGAGACCCCCCCTAAGATCAAGAATATTTTCTGCACGTTGTAAAGACATGGGTGCAGTACGATCCGCGTTACTATTTTATTACGAGGCAAATGTTTAACACGTGGGAAAAGTTTGCAACTCTTTATGAATTAAGAGATGAAATCTCTATCTTTCTAGAAAAGGAAAACCGACCGGAAGCCGAGAAGTTTTAAGATGGATTCCTTGTGACGGAAATAAGCTACATAGTCGACATATTCGATAAATTAAATAACTTGAATCTTCAGATCGAAGAAACAAATACACGTATGTTGGATACGAGTGATAAAGTTAATACTTTTTGTAGAAAATTTGAATTGTGTAGCAGAAATTTAAATCAAAAAACCTAAAAATGTTCGCAAATTTGGATAAATGTGTTAAAACTTACAAGGCTGAAGAACAACACGTGAAAGTTACTTTTCTAACCATTGAAAATCATTTAGCCTTACTGGCAGAGAATTTTAAAAGGTATTCTCTTGCTGACGACAACTTGGTATCATGTTACGGGTGGGGTTAGTGATATATTTCAAAATACGTCCGAAGGAATCTCAACTGCCGAAGAAATCTTCCTCTATGAAGAAATCTTCTTAGACTTCACGGCAAGTGGCGAAATCAGAAACAAATTTAACAATAAATCACTCTTTGAATTTTTTGCAGCGGTGGATGACGAGTTTTCTGTACTGAAAACAAGAGGATTTCATATGATATTACCATTTTTAACATCCTACCTTTGCAAAACCGGATTTTCTGCGGTGGCTGCTTTGAAGACAAAATATAGATCTGAACTAAACTAAAAGTGAATTTCATATTTTACTAAATATCGTAAAATAACATAAACTATAAAAAAATAACTAAATTACACTGAATAACAAATCAACCGATTATATCATTTCTAGATATTTATTCAATATTCTATTCATTTTGCAAAAATTCTTTGTTACAAAGGGAGAATAGGTGTTCTTGAAAAACAGAGTTATAGAGATTTTCAAGAAAAAATGTTTAAAGAGTGGTAATTCTGGCGCTAGTTATAATATATTACTCAAACTTTAATAGTTGAATTTAATTTTTATGCTTGATACTGGTTTTAATTTGCATTCTAATATTTATCCTTATATAGCTGATAAGCTCAACTAATTCTGAACAACTTTTTTTGTAAATAATTTTATTAAATTTCTAATATTCACTTACCTTTTATTATTATTATTATTACTTCTCTTTTTTTTATGTTTTCAGATCAGACAGGATTACGGGATAGGATAGGCGAATAGCATTATTTATATGTATTTTGAACAAAAGTCATTCTAACCGCGATAATATCTCTGTCAAGAGGATATATAAGAATGAATCTAAAAGACGGAATATCAGTGGGAGCTTACTTGTCAAACGAAGGCTCAGTCGATGTCTGACAGGTAGCGCGACTCAGGCAGTAGCCTCCGACTGACTGTCCGGCCTCCGATTTCTGTTGAATGCTGACATCGGATTAAATAGACTCTTCTGCTGTGTAAACATCCGATTACCTTAAAACTTTTTGACATCAGATAAGAATGTTAAGTCTACTTAAAATAAAGAACATAGCTGTTTTTAGTGTTAACAAATTTTATTAGTTTATTCTGTATTATTCCATTTCAATCTAAGTTCTTCTTTCTACTCTATTGAAATAAGTTCTAAATCGGTTTAACGGTAAAGAGCTAATAAATATTACCTTTTATAGTTTTGGGTTGTATTGTATTTTTGGAATATATATAATGTAACAAATTATCTTAGTTCTTTACTCTGAGATTCGTAATTTTAATATTTATAATAAATTATAAATTAAGAAACTTCTGTATATCTTTCTATTCTCATTTCTAAAAATATATTATTTTAATAAATATAAAGCCATTAATAATGATTACATAAAAATAAGCGTAATTTAAATGCAATTAAGATTCTGTGTGCTACATTTATATTTGAAGTGAATTATTTTAACAATCATATAAAGTAGAAAATATTTTATTAAAAAGGTTCTTTGAAAAAAATTTATAACAATTTGATTGTTTGTAATAGGTTAATTGTAATTAAAAGAGTTTATATGTACGTTTCTATATTCTACAACCGTAATATTTACTTATATTTGAAGCACAGCTGCATTTATACCAAATGCACAAATCGCACAATATTCTAAACTTAGATACAAAATAGCCGTCAAACAGTTTCTCGGCTTTCGCGGCTATGATCTTGACGGATTTTATTTCAAATACGCTATAGAGTTTAAAATATTATAACTAGATTATCCATTCATTAGAATATAAGTGCGATAAACATCAAAACGTTTGGTAAAAAAAATTTTGATCGGACTTGTCCGATCAAAATTTGAGTCATTTGATCGAGGGGTGTCCTCGATCAGATGACTTTTTACATTTAAGTTATGCAATGTTAAAGGCATAATTCAGAAAAAAATTAAAATTCCTAGTAAGAAATTTTGGGTTCCAGTTGATCCTTCTTGACCATATGACTCTGTTATCATAAAAATTAAACTGCATTCATAGTACATTTGTAAAAAGAGAAAAAGCCAAATAATTCAATTGACCTTAATTGCTAGACATCTACCTTGTACATAATTTTTAATAACAGACATGTATTTACAAACTATTTTCTATCTATCTATCTATCTAGAGACTATTATCTCTCCCAACTCCTTTCAGGTCATGGTGGGTTCGGAGCATACCTGTTTAGGTTTCAAAGACGCATGACTCCGATCTGCATATATTAAAATGAAGAAGACTCGTCGGAGGACGCATTCTTCCTTTGTAGACGTTCATAGGGACTAAAGAGAATCCATTGTCTTGAATGGATCACTCCTGACACTTTCGTGGGACAAATGCTTCAAGGAAAAGACAGTGGAACAAGGTGGAATCGTTGGTCTCCCGCCTTTTAGGCACGGAGGAGAAAGAGACGACAGTATGGGGAGAAGAATGAATGGAACTGATGCACAGAAACCTCTCGGTCTGTTGGAATGATGCAGCTAGTCTGTTGGAATGCAACCAGTAGTCGGATAATAGATAATTGTAGTTTTACTATTAAGGTTCTCATATGTTTAATTCATTTCTACTGTATATGTAATTCTTGTAATTAACTTGTGTAAATAATTCGTGTTTTATGATTTTATATTATCTCTTGTAATCTGACAAGTAATGTACTTGTGATATAAATATATTGTCAAACAAAGTTGGAGACGAATGACCGCTATAGTGACAGAATGTTTGTAGTGGAAATTATTTTTCTTGTCTCATTAGATATTTTAATTAAGTAATGAGCCGTATGACCTATTAAAAAAAAGGGGGGAAGTAAAACAATAATGTGCACCTTGATCGAATTTTGGCGAAGTTAGGGCCAGGAAAATAGCCCAATTTCTGAGAATACCTTAGTCCGGGGCATACGCAAGAGTGTCCTGTGTCGGGGTACTCCTGTGTCGGGACGCATGGGAGTCCCTCGAGGTTTGAAAGGAACGCACACGGAGGGGGCGTGTATGAAAAGCGTATACCTGACCCCCGGGCGTGTATGAAAAGGTGTAGTGATAGGAAGGGTAGCTTCCCTGAGGAGGGACATTTCGGCACTCCACAAGCGGAGGATAGGAATATTTCGATGCGCTAGGGGAGACCTCGTTGGGGATCCTTTTCAATGGACCCAAACTTTTAGGGTAGTAGCTTAATTTGCTACGGGACTGAGGAGCGGCTGTTGACATACCTAACGATTTCAGTTGCTCCTTGGGTGCTTAATAAAAAAAAAAAATAAATAAATAAATAAAAAATATATATATATATATATATAATTCTTGTCACAGAAAGCAAATTTTGTAGTCTCAGCTGATAAAATCTTCGCATAGTAGCTTGACAACTGTGTGAAAGAAATATAAACACCACCTATAAGTGTAAACACCTATGTAAAGAAGACGGAATAATCGGCAGATCTTGGTTTGATCCGTTACGAATCACCACAAGAATGTTTTAGCTGTTTTAAAACCTACTGCGACATCGTTTTCTGAAACTAATTGTTTAACAAAGAGGCATGTTTTTCTTAGGAAAAATATCTCTGAACTACTAAAGGCGCTTCACCGGGAGCAGTTGATAGGTATCACAACCGGATGGATAGAAGCAAACATTTTCACTAATTGGTTAAATCATGTTATCGAAAAAGCTAAGCATTCAAAACATGATCCATTGTTCCTTGTCCTAGTTGACCTCAACTCTCACACAAAATGACAGATATCGTGAATCAAATTTCTGCAATAAGGAAAAGTAAGAACCTTTAAATATTCCGTTAATGAAAAAATAGGACAAAACTCTGTATCACCAAAAGACATCTGACACATTCCCTTACCGAAGAAAAAGTTATCAAACAAAGGTCTGAAACCTTCAAAGTCAGCTCTTATCATATCATCTCTTTACAAGGATGGTCTGACCGAAAAAAAAATGTCGGAAGATAAAAATGAAAAGAAAATGTAATCAACAGACTGCTAAGAAAATAGCCAAACGGAAATAAGCCGTCAAACGGCAATCTCTTGATGGTGAGGAATCAGAAGAAAAATTTATATTTTTTCAGAAATTTCAATTTATTAAGAATACTCTAATCATAAGCGACTTGGCTTTTTTTGGAGGTCCTGGGTCTGAATCCCGGCCAAGGATGGCATTTTCACGCGCTTCAAAATCATAATTTAATTTCATCCTCTGAAGCAGTATCTAATGGTGGTCCCGGAGTTTAAAAAAAAGAAACATCGTCGGGGTCAAAAGTCCCGGTGATGATCAAATTCCTTGTACGTTTTGTGATGGGCTATTTTCAGAAGATCACCGCATGGAGCGGTGGTCCAATGTATTATGTACGATTTAAAGACGTACAATAACGGTGCTGGATCCGTTAAGGACATTTGTTTTTGAGATTTTTGCAAATAAACAACAATTTTTTTTTATTTAAAAAAACTTTATTATTTTAAAGCTTTGTAAATTTATCTATAGTTTTTTAACCAAGTATTTCATTCACCTATTAAAGGGACTCACAAAATTACCAAAGAATTTTTTATGCAAAAAAGCACATGTTTGGATATATTAATTTTATGATAACATTAAAGTTATATAAGAAGGTTAATATTTTAAAAGTAGTTTATAAAAATATTGAAGTTAAGTTACCGTAAAAATTTGAATAGAAACGTTAAAATGTATTTTAAAAAAACCATATTAGTACCTTTACCACAAGTAAAAGTTAATTTTCTATTCCCGCAATATTTTTTTCCAGCTAATATCAGAGAAAGATTTTTATAAACGATTTGAAAATATTTTAACTTCTGTATTATTTAATTGCTTAATATTGAATTCTTCTTTTTTTATTTTCATTCTTAACGGTTTAGGCTTCATAAGGCTGTTCCGGCGCCCATCAACGTATCAGTCTGCCTACATTTCTTCTTCCTTCCGGCTTATGGTCCTCGCATGCAATAGCACATAGCAACGTTGGGTGTCTCAACATAGGCACGCAATGCAATATGCCTATGTTGAGGCAATCGTAACAGGTTACTTGTACATTTATCTCGATCTCGTTTGATTATTTGACTTATTATTGATTTTATTATGT
>JAAAKQ030102663.1:1792-14333 GCA_010016005.3 Zanna intricata
AGAGCGGAGTCTCTCCGATTCCGAGGTTCAGGCTCTCATTCGAAAGCAGAAGACCGAATTGGACGAAGCTTCATTCGCAAAGGAATGCAGGTTGGTCTTCAAGAAAGGGAAACGTGATGCCCAGCGGTATCATGGTCTGTTTGAGTTATGTGCTGGTTTCTTCAACAAGTTCGTGGAAGAAGGCAGAATCTTCTTGGATTTTGCATCCTGTCGGGTCAAGAAATATCTTGACATTCAACGCTGCTTTAAGTGTTGTCGTTTTGGTCATAGAGCCAAATTCTGTAAGCATGCGTCGCCACAATTGCGTGCATTGTGGTGATGAGGGCCACAAGAGTGACGACTGTCCGCAAAAGAAAGAGGCTCCCAATTGTGTAAACTGTAAAAGGTTACGCAAGAATCATAGGCACTCCGTCAACAGTAGGGAGTGCGGTTGTTACTTGAAGGCAGTTCAGCAGTATTTCAACTCCCTTGATGGTTAGGTTCGGTCAACAAATGCTCAGGGTGCCTATGTAGTCCAAGTTGAGTTAGGTGAGATTGTCGAAAAGCGGAGCCTTGATGTCATTCTTCTACAACACCCTTATACGGTCAAGGGTGATCTCCCAGGCTTCCGTGGTTGGAAGAAGTTTTCCGTTGGTGACAGTAAGTCCGCTGTCCTATACAGGAAATCGATAGTGTTTCATGCGGCAAGCCTCTGACACGCATCATGTAATTGTTAAGCTTGCTGTGAATGGTTTGGACCTAGTTGTTGTTAGTTCCCACTGTTCAGAAATCCCACTGAACAGCTTTGGGAAAAATTGTTAGATTGGTAGCGTGTAGACCAATTCTGATAGGATTCAATGCGAATGCCAAATCGCCTCTTTGGCAGAGTGGGCGACGGTGGAGAATTGTTGAAGTCTTCAGTGTTGTCGGCGAGTTTCAACTTTTGCCGGCACAGTTAATGAAAGGAGGAGCTTGCCTGGTAGGATTCAGAACTGGTCAGTAGTTAATGATTGCGCCAGCGATCTTATATTTTTAGAGTTGGTAGGTGGGCCGTGCGATGTCTCTAGGGCGGACGTCCTTATTCAACAGGAGCGCTTCCTGTACAGGTAGGCGAATTGGCCTAAGTTTTCTAATATTGTTGGGCCAGACTCCGCGTATTTTCTCGAAGCCTGTACGTACTCCCGTTAGAGGACGGGATGGGATGTTGTCTACAGATTCCTTGGTCATAAGCGGAAAAAATAGCATTTTTGTGATGTTGTTCCAGATAAAGATCGTGACCTTACACTTCTGATGGACGATCTTCTTCCAGATTATACCCAGGCCAATGAGACCTCATATCAACGCTGAATCCGTAGGGAGGTTGCAGGTTTTCGCTGTGAAACACAGACTTCTGAAATCACTGAGGTGGAGATCCACCAACTGATTTGCAGTTTGGCCCGAAATAAAGCCCCCGGATATGATTGTAAAGCAGTGGAACTCCTTTTTCGCACATTACCAATTACTCTTGGCCCTCTTAACACAATGTTCAATAGGATGCTTTTTGCTGGATACCTTCCAGCATGTTGGAAACGCAGTGCTTATGCCGAAGATGGGCTGCTGCTAGTCGAAGGAAACTCGCGGTTGGAGATAGAATCTCGAGCGACACAGGCGTATAAGGTATTGCGGATGTGGAGTCGTCAGCATAAGATAGTGTTCAGTGCGGAGAAAATCAATATATTCTTGAAGGGCTGTTTAGCCGCGATTCGTCACCAACGAGTCGTGATGAACGACCGTCCGACTAGATATGTTATCGTTCAAAAATATCTGGGTGTCATCCTTGATGAGAAACTTCAATTCAGGGAGCACCTTCAATTTTTCACAAGAAAAGCGATTCTTTAGCGTTCGTAGAGTCATCCACCCCGATTGGGGGTTGAATTTTCGTACCACGCGTATACTTTACAAAGGTGTCTGTGAGGCCATAATGTTGTACGCTACGCCCATCTTGGCTGATCGTATGCGCTTTTAAGGCTAGAGGGATATAATATTACGAGCCCAGCGTCTTCTTTTGCTAGCAGTTGTCGGGGGTTACAGAACCGTCTCCCGAGAGGTGGTTTCTGTGATCGTCGGCTCTAAACCCATTGACACCCTAGTTACGGAACGTAGCATCCGGTATACCTCTAAAAAGGAAGGACTTCTTATCCCAGGGCGTATGTGAGAAATAGAAGACCTAGGATTTGAATTTTGGCAAACTAGGTGGAACGATTCTTCTACTGGTCGATACACGCATGGTATCTTCCCCGATGTATGATGTTTGCAAGTGATTAGATAGGTTTCCCCAGTCGGTACATAACAAAATTTCTGTCAGGACATGGTGCTGTTAGGCATAATTTGGTGACGTTTAGTTTGGTGGACTCCAGACTATCCTCGGAGTGTAGAGTCGATGACACTGTGGACCTTTATGTTTTGTCCTTTATGTTTGTCCCCGGTACGAAGCTGAAGGTACCAGAGCTGTTAGGGAATTTGAGAGAGCAAATTCCTTTCTAGACCTGCCGGTCAATTGGAAGACCCGCAGATAATGGACCATTGTGGCTGGCTTTCTCCGATTTCTGGCCCTGTGGGATCGGCTGAGAGAGAAACTTTGGGTGTTTAGGGATTGTCGGGACAGTTTGATTGGCCGGAGGTAGGCCTGTTGGCATCGAGCCACGGTTAAATTAGTCTGAGTAATTAGTGATTGAAAACGAAAGTTTAGTTACCGGCTGGGTGGTGACTGTACTCCCGAGGGCATGGGTCCCATGCAGCCTTGAGGTGTAGAACCATCCAGAAGGGGGCACTTAGACAAGCAACGCTGTCGGCGGGATGGGGACTGCACTGGCGAGGGTATGATAGTCTATGCAGCCGTGAGGTGTAGGCCAGTCTTGACGAGGACAGATGTGATAAAGTAAATGTCATGGTAATACTTTGATGAGTTTAATATAACTATATTGTACATAACTTTGAGTAAATTGGTGGACTCCAACTTGTACGGGAAGTAGGTCTAAATTACAGTTGTTACGAGCAACTATTCCTTTGGTGTGCTAATAAATAAAATTCCGATAACAATAATGTGACATTTGTTGTCACAAGAGCTTGATTAATTAATAGAGAACTAGGCCGGGGTTCATGATCCGCGAACTCGGTTAGTTAATTCAGAGGACAACGAGTAGGACAAGACGAGAGAAGATGTCCAAAAGAAGCCTACAGGAAGGCAAAGGCTGAGTCAAAATCACTGATGAATATGTCTACAGTGGCATTTGCATCGGTGGCATCCCAAATGAGGTCAGGCTGATGACTGATACGTAATCAGTTCGAGGGTCAATAAGACCACTCCCTGTAAAGCCCATTAGCGCTAGAAACGGGAGGGGTGGTGGGGTGACCGGAACATCACAAGGTTAGTGTCTTCCCCTACGGGGGTTGGAACGTTCACTTCGCCCTAAAACTTCCAATTCGACAAATGTGGCCCCGATCCTCATACGATGCCAACAGCATTACCTCTAATCATACCGTCTTCAAACTTTACAAAGTCCGTTTGTGGGAGCTCACCGGGTTCAAGCTGGTCTCAACGTATTGCAGGTTACTCGATTTTTCTGAGTATATCAGTTAATTTTTGTGGTTTGGTTCCATCGTGATTTTGTATAATACTAGCAAATACCCCGTTTGAATTTAGTTACGAAATCGGTTGCGAAGATATAACATTTCCAAATAACTGTGATGTATTACATCGAGAGTGTACGTGGTGCGTGCAAAAGTTAGCCTTCTACCGACTAACAAATACTCCGTTTGAATTTTGAAAATCGGATGACTGTTTGCAAAGATATTATAAGAGCACCCTCCTCCTAAAACAACGTCCCAGGAGCATCCCAATTGTTACCGGTTGGTGGTGATTTGTTAGCCTCGCACGAGGTTGTCATTTCTCTTCATCGCTCTAGCCTCACATGCAGTCCCCACCTGAAGCCCATTATTATTATACAGAAATTTTTTAAAATTTAATTAATATTATTTTATTGTATTTAACATAAATTTAATTCTATGATTTGTTTTAGTAATATTCATTTTATGGATTTGAATCATTCAGTTCAAACCCAGCTAACACGATGACAGAAGTTCACAGTTCATTGTTCATTAATTCAATTCATTAATGTATTTTTTTGTGCTTTAGCCGGCAAATATCCACTACTAAATATATATATATATATATATATACATTTATGTAGTCCTCCTGTAGACATTCCTGGCAAAGTAAGGATTCCAACGGGTGGGGGGGGGGAGGAGGTCATTCATCTGAATCGGTTCGGCTGTTGAGTTGCTACGACGGAACAAACATACCTACAAACGCCTGGATATATATATATATATATATGTATCCATGTATATCCATATGGATAATATTTATAGTAGAAATCCATTAATATAGCTTACAGAAAAGTTGAATTTTTCTACAAATATTATTCTCTTTGAGAGTGTAGACTATCAAATAATAACTCAAAGCTTAAACGACGTAAGGGCTGAGTGGTTTATTAATATTTTACCAAATTTTCGATAAAATTGTACAATTTTTGCTACTTAACATTATATATATAATTTTTTGAATACATTTTTTCGATTATACCGATGCAAATCGATTGAAAATAAATGTTAAAGATTTTCCAAGAAAAAATTATTTTGTAACTTAAGTTTTCATAAAATATTAAAAATAACATATCGGAAAAATTGAAATTTTAATAGAATTAAGAAAACAGTATGAACGGTTGCGCCAGAACGTAACTGTAAAGGAATAAAATTATCTTAAGGAAATTTTTGTCATTGTTAAACAGGTTAATTTTACTGTACTTCCGTAATCTACCTCAGCTCTTAATTTTTCCTCAGCTGTTAGGAATAACTTCAAACACTTTAAAAACTGCGGATATATTATTCAAAAAATTATACTTCAATCGATTAAAAAAATTTTAGAAACATTTTTATAAATAAATAAATGATACGTTTTTGAAGTTTTAACGCTAAAATGTATCGCGTATTATTGTACATCAGTATATTATATTTGTAATTTTAATAAAAGGATTTCAAGTGATTATTATCTGTAGATAAACGCAAGTGGAATGTATATCCAAACTGTACCGATTTTTGTTTTCAATAGGATTCAGTTTCAGTATTTGTGAACGGTCTACCGGATATGTTTCGTACAGACAGCTTCCTGTCCGGTGGATGGCGCCAGCACGTTTTCTTTGCTGTTAAAGACGACTGGACCGTAAACACACGTCCTACCTGCGCAAAGCGAATGTTTCAGGTACATCGATCATTCTGTTTCAATGGACATTGTAAGTATACGAATAATTCACAACGGGAGTGGATCTTTGGTGGGATGATAGACTGCGTCGTGTAAAAGAATATTGTTACACATCCCTTTACAAAATAAATAAATATACGCTAAAACTACGTAGAATTATTGTGACACAATAGTATTATATTTTCACCACAAAACATACTTTTATTAACAATCGAATGTTTTTCCTTTTGTATGAACAAACAATCTATTTAAATTGATAAACATTTTTCATGATAAATAAAGAAATAAAAGTAGATTTCAAACCTAGGGCGTAGTTTTTGATATATTTCAGGAAAAGTTAGCACATACAATGCACTGGATATCGGAAAATTTTGTTTACAAGTCCATTTTATATTTCAATCATTATTTTTTATTAGAAATTTATAAAATTACTGCGATCCTAAATCAATAAGAACTTACGTATAAAATTGTGGCGATTTTACGAAAGAAGAACTTGAAATATCTTACGTAATTTGATGATTTAATAATTTTACTAAATTATTATGGATTTATCTATACCTACACACACAAATATATTTCTTATAATTCACCACACGGTTAGTTAACTACCCTATTTCACTCAGGTTTTTATTCAATCGAGCTGCCTGTCATAATAATCGCGGTCAAGTGAGGTAAAAAAATATTTCACATGGTAATTACGATAAATTTAATTAAATGTATTCTGTTTGATACTGAATCGACTGGCAAAGGAATTTTTGAATTTAGAAACATCATCTCCCAAATATTTTGGTCTAGAATTGTTAAAACCAACAAGTTAGATTGCACTTATACAGATATGAAAACAAGAATCAATCGGTTCAGTAGTTTTCGAATTTTGAATTCACTCAGTTTCTCAGAGCCTAGGGACATAATGTCAAAGTATTTAACGGCCTGAAACACAACCGGGAACATACACCTTCTCATGAATTTCATCTGATTCGCCGAGCGGTTCGATCATGATGCTTTAGCACACAGACAAATTTTTATTCTTACAAATATAAATCAAATCAAATCATTTTTATTCTTTCAACCATTTACAATAAACAGTTCATAACATTTTTATACAAACAGTGACCTTATTAAGCACCTAATATACATATTATAAAAAAAATAAAATAAAAAAAATTTAAAAACAAAAATTAAATTTAGATATGTACATTAATAAAGTTAAAATTAAATGTAAATGGTTTAAAAGAACTAGTTACCTTATTAGACATTGACTGTGTCAAGGTTATCATTACACTTAAAATTTAATAATTGAGTCAATGGAGAATTATAACTAAAATATTAAAATAGTAATTAATAATTTACAGCGGAGCAGACAAATGAAAGATATTTTAAAAATAATGGATTACCAGTGTGAATTCGATAATTCAAGAAATCTTATTGTACAACTACTAGTAATTACAAATAAAAAGCTACTCTAAAAAAATAAAAAATTGAAAAATTTAAACAAAGTAAGAGTAACGAATATTACTGATACCCACTGTAAACACTTTTTACGCTGTAAATTATTGATAACCAGTTTTTAAAATTATTTTTAAATAATTTAATGTTTAGCGAGTTTTTTTATAAATACAGGTAGTTTATTAAAGAATCTTGGGGAAAAGTATACGTAAAATTTATTAAATGTAGTAAAATTTGATTTAGGCATGTAAAAGTTATCCCTAAACCTCAGCTGTTGTCGGTATATATTATTTTATTTTGGTTTGCTACCACTCCTTTTATAAAACAAATTCAAACTTTATAAACATATAGATGTTTGTAGTGGAAAGATTTTTAGATTAAAAGACATTGGTTTAGAACGTTCAGATTGAGCTTTTTTTGGAATTATTCGAATAATTTGTTTTTGCACGTTGGCAATAGAGATTAAATTAGTGTCAAAAGCCGATCCGTAACAAGTCAATCCATAATCCAATCTACTCAGTACCAAAGAAAAATAGAGCTTTCTACTAATTTCTTGAGGACTTAGATTAGTTAGGAAGTAAAACATTCTTGTGATTTTATTTAACTTTTTCGTTAAGCTGTCTATGTGGAGTTTCCAGAAGAGATTTTCATCTATGAGAATATCCAAATATTTCATAGAAAATTCTCTATGTATGGGGGAACATGTTTGACATGTTCACACAGTGCGTGAACCGAGACATTGCAAACACCTGTAAGTAATTAAGTTAAAAGAGTCTAGAGATTTTCTTAGAGAGAAATTAATGTAAATTATTTTTGAGGACTTAGAATCATTTCATATTTAGAGAACCATAACCTTAATTTCAGCAAATCTTCTACCATGGCGTCTTTATTTTCTAACCAAGATGTACCGTGATAAAATAACGCAGTATCATCTGCAAAGGATATTATTTTACCATTAAATCTTCCATCACATTTGCCGATTTTGTTTAATGTACTTGCAGTTAGAAATGTGATTATTTAGAGGTGATAAAAAAATATGAAAAGCAAGAGAGGGGTCAGATTGAAAATATACAGAAGACCAATCATTAGTCGATAAGGCAGTGTTTAGTTCATCATGCAATTACAACTGTGTATTATGTTTTGCTTTGCTTTTGGCTTATCAACAGATAAGAAAACCCAGTCATTCTATGATCCGTAATATCAGAATTAAATATTTCTGTAGTTATTTCCATAAATTGTTTTGACTTGAACCTAACAAAAATGTGATCAACGCAAGTTCTCGTGTTATCAGTAATACGTGTTGGTTGATTTATTAGAGATTCTAAACCATAACTAGACATAACTGTTTTATATTCATTTATTACATTTGTGTCTTCTAGTAAATTTAGGTTCATATCACCCACAATTACTAGGTTTACATTGTAATTTAATAACATAAATGATAAAAATAACATAATCATGCAAATATACAATTATACCACCACAACAACAATATTACATTTTTCAACAATATTATAATGTTCTAACTTGTACTGCTGTATTTCATGAGATCCTATCCAAACTTCAGATAAAATTATTACGTCAGGTAATGTTTCGCAGGTTGACATAAGAGTTAAAAAATTATCAAAATTGGTACGCATACTTCTTATGTTCTGATGAACTAATGTGAAATTATTTTTCCAAAATAATTCATTTATTAGAAAAAAAATAAAAGAATAGCTTAAATTATAATTCAAGTACATAAAAATTATTTTTTAAAAGAAACCTTATAGTAAGAAAAAACAAAAAAAATTTACAATAGTATTAATATTTACAGTTTCTCGAGGTCATCCGAACAAGTGATACTATTAAACTGGAAGAAGGATCCTGACTTTTCGCATGAAGATATTACCACCCTTCATCCACAGATATGCATACCTTTTTTCTTTTTTGCTTCTGTGGCCAAAAAATGTAATTTTTTCCGAGTCGGGCTCAGTGATTCATTGATGAAACTCGATTATTTATCACCATGTTCATATCTAGTATCGATAAGTTCCTTTTCATACGTTTCTTTGTAAGAAATTCCTTTTTATCAATAAACCTGGTAAACTTCACTATTATCCTGGGAGCTTCATCGTTCCTCCTTTCTTTAAGTCTATGACAGTTATCTATCATATTATCTGAGACATTAAAATCAACTTCTTTTCCAACCTGGAGTCTTGGTCTAGCATTCGTACAGTGAGGTTGTGTTAAAGGTGCTCCCGTTAGTGTTAGTGTGTATTGGTGTGTGTATTCAAGTGTGTATACCTGCTCACCGATGCCGGGTACCTGAGGATCTTCGATTGCGTTCGGTGACCTTCACCAGACGCATTGTGCTACAGTGCTATCTAAGCTAAGTATTTCGTAGAATAGTCAATTTGAATTGAACTGAAATAATATTGTAGGAATATTATAACATTATTATGTTAAGTTAAACAGATTTAAGAGTGTTTAATATTTCCTATAGCGTTTCTTAGAAATAAGTAAATCTATATCTAAGATAAAATAATATTTTAGAATAATAGCAGGGTAATTTCTGTTACTTTGTATTATATATACACGGTTTCCGTGTAATTTAAGGTCGACATTTAAGGACAGGTCGAACCCCGACCTATCAAAGCGCTCAGCGGCTGCGCAGACCTGGCTATCTACCTAAAAACTAATATATCATTAACATGGGATGTACAATTAGTCAATCTTACAGCTAACTTACATATTAAACTAGCCTAGGCAGAGCTTATCTAACTAAGTAGAATAATCGAAGACAGGCCAAGGTTATGCCCTTTCAACCACGCAAAACACCTATTTCGCGAACGAACTCAGTGAAAATCCTACACGCCACCTTGCTACCCACCATTTCACGGGTCTGTCCAATATTAATCCCAATTTCACGATATCTCTCGCGTACTATATCCCGAATTACTTCATACTGGATGCAGTCGAGTAGAACATGTGAGTTCGTCTCATCGACTCCACATACAACACAACGCTGATCATCTCTTAGACCCAAATCGAACAGTTTTTTTATTGAAATTTCCGTGTCCTGACAGGAATTGGGAAGTGTAATGGTCCCAATCCTTCCATTTTAACGTCATTCGTTTTTTCACGTCTGGAAAAAATTCATACGTAACCCGGCCCGTAATACCGTTATCCCATCGCATTTGCCAATTTTGTAACGTAATTTCCCTCAGCTCTTTCAGAGCCACACTCTTACGTTCACCGTTTTTTACCCTTTTGGAAAGTTCCGCTCGTTGAATGACAAGCAGGTCAATTGGAATAACTCCCGATAAAACCGGCAACGCTGCCGCAGATGTTGTCTTATAAGACTTGCACACCCTTATTAGTGCCAGGCGCTGGGTGCGTAATAATTTTTCTCGCACACTTCTTTTTACTGAAATATCGCCCCAACTCCGCGACGCATACGTCACAATTGCCTCAAATACAGCCTGGTATATAACTCTACATTCGCGAACACCCAGTCTCTCTATTACACACACTTTTTAAATTTACAAGCGACCGAAGGGCGTTATCACACAGATAACCAACATTATACGAAAAATTGCATTCTTCCCCGATCTAAATGCCTAAATACTCCAATTTTTCAACGTAAGGGATTGGAACTCCGTCCATCTTAACAATCCTTCGCACCGACAAGGACTTTGCGTTTTTCAGGCTAATAATTTTACTTTTCTCCGGAGAGAACTGAAGCTTCGCCTCGTTACCCCGGTTAGAAATATTATCTAGAGCAATACATGCCCTGGCCTCAATTTCAGCTCTAGTATCGCCTTCTATAATCACCATAATGTCGTCGGCATAAGCAATGCACGTAGCACCCTCGCCAAGATTCGCGGTAAGCAATTTATTTATTATTAAGTTCCAAAAAATCGGCCCGAGGACAGACCCCTGCGGACAGCCCTTCGTTGGCTCCACCGACATAGTTTCCCCGCCTTACAGAACGGAAGGTCTGTCATGCGCGGAAACCGAGCCAGCGGCGGAACTGCCGTTTTAGTGCACAGGCGCCTAGTGCACATGCACGTCGACCTCCGCCCCAAACGGAATGGAGCAGACGTGTGTTCATGTGGAGCACCTAGGCACGGAATACCGCTTGGTTTCGGCTTATAATAAATCGAACAGGGCGATATCGGGTGCAGACCTTGATGCAGCGCTTGCAAACTGGAACGGGCCCATAATCATCATGGGCGACCTTAATGCCAAGAACCCGTTTTGGAATAGCGCGACCACAAACGCGAACAGCAGGTTGCTGCAC
Source organism: Zanna intricata (assembly GCA_010016005.3). Lineage (NCBI taxonomy): Eukaryota > Metazoa > Arthropoda > Insecta > Hemiptera > Fulgoridae > Zanna > Zanna intricata. The sequence continues at coordinate 12,802 of JAAAKQ030102663.1, forward strand.
GCCGATGCACAGGCCCGTCGTTTAAATGTAATCGGCCCCGAAATACCCACTTTCGTACATCGCGGAGGCCGGTCGAGACCCGATGTGCTTGACATCGCGTTATTGAGAGCGGTACCTATTCCGCAAGCGATTGAAACCATCGAGGATCTCAGTCAGACCATTCACCGGTTCTGCTGGAACTGGGATTAGTAGGGGCCGGGCGCGACCCACCCATTCCACCTCGGCGGTTAGTGAATTGGAGAAGGTTTTACGAAACCCTCCAACGCGAATACAGGCTGGAGGGCCGCGAGCTCCCAGTCACGCCGGAAGAAGTAGACGACATTGTCGACCACTTGACCGCGACAATATCTGAGGCGTTGTCACGCAGCTCCACGAGGAAGGTCGCTAGGCCTATCCGTAACAACCTCCCCCCTCACATTGCGGCGGCTATAGCTGAGAAACCTCGGCTGAGGAAGAGGTATCGACTAAATCTGTCCCCCGACGACAAGCGGACGTGTTATGCGCAAACAGACAGAGTTAAGCAGCTGTTGACAAAACATCGCGAGTATTCGTGGAACGAATACCTAGTCTCAGTATCCGACGATATCTCCTCTGTTTACAGGTTGAACAAGAGATTAAAGGAAGGAAAAAAGCCCCGCCACCCGTAGTGGGTCAGCGAGGCATTTTAGCTTTTTTCTGAAGCGGACCGGGCGGAAATTTTCGCCGATGCGCTGGAGAAGCAGTTTGCTCCGAATCCCGCCGCCGGCCCACAAGACCACCACACAACCGAGTTCGGTTCCTTCCTCGCGAACTACTTCTCGTAGATGGAGGATACCCCTCACGAGGACGACCAGATCACTGAGGCGGAAGTGGCAAACGCGATTAAAGCCACAAGGCCGGGTATAATGGCATAACAGTTGAGCTCCTGGTTCGTGCGTTGGCCGTTATTACGAGCCCGTTAACAAGGATTTTTAACAAGTTGCTTTTTGCTGGGTGTTTCCCAGTGTGTTGGAAGCGAGGTGTCTTGAAGTTGCTGTACAAAGGAGGCAACAAGGATCCAACTTTTACTAGTTCCTATCGTCCCTTAACGCTCCTGCCGGTGATAGGGAAAGTTTTCGAGAAGATTTTGTATCTTCGTATTAATGATAGGTTGACTTGTTCCAACAAAATCAATACGGGTTCTGGCACGGAGGATGCCATACTAAATGTTATGGATGTGGCTGCCTCCAGCGAAAGTAAGTACTTTTTAGGCGTGTTTTTGGACATATCCAAGGCATTTAATAATTTATGGTGGCCCTCTGCGCTTTATCAATTGAAACGACGTCAGTGTACGGTTGATGAGATTGCAACTCTCTCAAGTTATTTCAATCACAGGACGGTCGTCCTTCGGCATGGTGATACTGAGGTTGGAAAAAACACTGTCTAAGGGATGTCCTCAAGGCAGTGTTTTAGGCCCCCTTTTCTGGGTTGTGGAGTTTGACTCCTTGATGAGGTGTCGTTTGCCTAGTCGCTGCCGGATTATCGCTTATGCCGATGATGGGCTGCTGCTCGTT
>JAAAKQ030102685.1:0-14332 GCA_010016005.3 Zanna intricata
TTCATTCACATCATCCTCATTCATCCTCTGAAGTAATACCTTACGGTAGTTCCGGAGGCTAAACAGATAAAGAGAGGAATAGTCGCTTTGGAAGGACAGGTAGATGGGAAAAATTGTGGAGGCAGGCCACGGTTGGCATATGTAAAACAAATTGTTGGGTATGTAGGATGTATAGCGACTGGCACTAGATAGGGAATCTTGGAGAGCTGCATAAAAAAAAAAAAAAAGGGTCAGTCGATTGCAATCAAGAGCAGAGGTGCACAACTAGATATTAAACAGTTAAATAAAAAATTTCAACATTCTATCGCTAATCGTTTTTCAGTTATGCGAGATATTTACGTACAGTCGTCACACCGAAACTAATGAAAATGGATTCAGAGATGGTCAAAATTGATATTTCCGTTAAAACTGAAGTTTTTCGCGATTAGAATACTTCCTCGGTACGAATTACAAGGAATTTGTATTTATAACATTGTTATGAATACAAAACAATACAAAAAACGGTAAATTTTTTGTATTTTTCTGATTTTTTTTATTTTATTTATTTTTTGTATTTTTCTTTTGAGCAGATTGACTCTTTATTTCCCACCAAAAGCTGATTCCTGCGCATGTCACCTCGGTTAGTGTGGTAAGAACGTGACAGTCTTGAGCTTAACTATGGCGGATACAAGTACTTTCACTGTTGAGAAACGTTTGGTGGCTTCTGTTTGGGTTCATGAACGTCAGAACACAAAGAAAACAATGACGACATTTTAGAGAATTCTCTGTGCGGTTTGGAAAACAGCCGCCATTACGACCAATGTTATTCGCATGGAAGAAGAAAACCTTTGCGACGGGAAGTGTTCACGTAGCGGAAAAAAAAACAAATCGCACTTAACCTTGTGTTAGTGTAGCGGAATCAATTAAACGATTCCCGATTACGTTAACCCGTAAGCGGTCTTTAGAATTTAATATCCCACGATCGACTAAGCCAGACCACGTGCGGTAAAGCTTGAATGGTTCATGTTTTCAGTCATCCTTTGTGAATGAGTTGAGTGATCATGACATAGAACAACGTGTGCATGCATGTTAAATGCTGCTCGCACGCTTCCCGCACGTAAATGATCTTTACTATAGAACACATATATACAATATACAACACATATAGATTATTAAATTCCCCATACATTCAATAAAAGATAATTCCTTCTCTCTATCGTTCAGTGCTCTTCCATTCTAAATACTCATACCTGTCAGAAAATTTTTACACATCTCTCATTTATCCTTCATCCTTATAGATCTTCCTGCACACTTATAACATCTATTATCATTTAAATTGCCATCAGTAGCGAGGAGATCACTCGAAAATCTCTTCGCAATCTCCTGTTCTTCTATTAAAATCAACAATTAACTTAACGACCACCTTGCCGTCCGCGTTCAAGGAAATCCCATTCTTTCCCAAAAGTCTCTCTCAAACCGAATTAGTACTAAAATAAATTCTTAAATTATAAAAGCTTTTGTTTATATACAACTTTCAATTAAAACAATATTTGATCAAATTTATGGATTCTCCCAGATTAGAACTGGCTTTGTACCACATCATAGAACCATGTATAGTGTCATGAAAATTTCTGTCCTTCCACCACTAGCTTATCCATGATAAGGGTCATCTTTTTGTCTCTGACCACCTTCGCTATTTCTTTCCGCAGCGTTTTCCCTATTTCTGGAGGAAAAGCTTCCCGCTTTTCCTCCAGATTTCAGCAGAAAAAACACGATCAAAAACAATTCCAATTATCTTTAGTCTTTTTGTATTTCTCGTTTTTATTATCGACCTCACTGTCAGCAGAGATGTGCGCTATTACTGGTACATTATCCCTTCTCTAATGAGGATCTGAACGTTTTACCCTAATTTGTCTTTTACATTGCAATACTATTAAAAAAATTACTGATAAAATCACAACAATTGCTATTACCTTTATGTTTTAAACCTTTAAAAATCAGTTGTTGCAACGTGAAAGATTTTCTTATTTGTCCATACGATCCATAGTGTTAGTATTCTCTTTCCTAAGTCTCTGTACTTTTCAACTACCAGATCACTTAACGTAGCAGATACATCCGCTAAACCGTCCTAGGTTGGAAAATTTCGGTAAAAAGTATTCATCATGAATTTCAGTTCTTTTAAAAATCCTCATTCTCACTGCCGGTATTTCGTTTATTGTTCTGAACGTCACTTCCAGTCAAATTCAATTGAGAACATCGCTTATCACTTTGCGATTGAAACTTTATAAATTTGATAGTAGATAAACGAGTACCAGAAATACAGGAAAATTTCAACGCCGAACAAAATAAATTATTAATTAAATAATGCTTGGAATTTTAATTTGATTCCTTACTGAGTTTTAAAAAGAAAAAACAAAATTTTTCTGCGTTTCTTTTTTACTTTTTTTTTTCTAAGAAACTTATAATATTTGAGATTACTAAAATTAACTAAATTTAACAAATTTTTGAGTATTTGATGTCTGCATAATTGATATTCAATTTTAAGAGAGAGCGACTGACTTCGTATATTCCATGCGCGGGCTCATAGGTTGAAATATCGCACAACTGGAGGTGATTTACCGCAACAAAATTAAAAAAAAAAACTATCAAAAGAAAATAAAAACAATCGTAATGGATTACAATTTTTCCCTCACATTTTTTCTGTAAATACTTTCTTCACTTTTACATTTTTAATATTTTCCTCATTTCAGGCCTTTCCTGCCATGACTAGTACCGTATTTGAACACCAGGGCCGCGCTGAATTTTATCTACTCACAGATTTCACACACGGACTTACACGAGGAATTGATACCAGCAAAAGTAGACGTGTAAATTTCAATCTTCTGTATTTTCCTTATGTCACTCGCCTCCTTCTAAGTTTGTTTATAACCATCGATTCAATTCGAGTAATTTGACGAAATGTCGTTTTAATATACGACTGTATAGTACTAGAGTGTTTTTTTGTTCCTATTTAGCCTAATTTTTTATTATTATTATTAGAGCATAATTTTTATCACTTACTGTAACGTTTATATTGCACTATTTTTGTATTTTTGAAATGACATTTCAAAAATACGTAATATTTTTGAAATATTACGTAGCTACACAAACGATAACATTTTTAAGACTTGGATTTAAACACGTACTTAACTAAAGATTTATTTTCTCCTCTTCAGAATATCGCTAGACAGATGTTCCGTATGATTTAAATTTCGTTCAGTTTATGATTAAAAACAAAATAATGAAACTACTTTTTTAACTTAAGTTGGAATTTTATTGCCATTTTTAATTTTTTTGTATTTTACTGAGAGTTTGTAAATCACAATCCGTTAAATCCTAATATTCCATAAACTTATTTTTTCCCCTAACACCTGTATTCTGTTTTTTATGTATGATTTGTTTGTTTGTTGTTTTTTTTTTTGTTTGATTCGTTTGTTTTTTTTTATGCTGCTGCACGTTTTTATGTAATTACGACTGATGAATTCATGGGATTTGATAACAAAGGTTGTACTACAAATAAAGCCATAATTTGAAAAAAGTAGAATCAGAATTATTATAAATATTCTGGCCTTCTACATCATCCATTTTAAATTTTCTTGAATAACGTATAGCGAGTTAGCAACTTCTCGGACGATTAACTCAAGCTTTATTGTTTGCAATACTAATATCTTTTTACTAATGTCTGTATTCCTTGCTGGACTACGACTAAATTTTTGTAAAGTAGTGGACAACTTTAGCAAATTTTTCGTAAATTGTCAGCATTTTCTGTCACTGAAAATATAAATTTAATTTTTTTATTTAACATTTCAATTTGTTCAGGTATTCATATGTAACATTTGAGTACCTGAATATAGAATAAACCTGAATATAATAGAGTGAACTGATTCACACCCACCTGAATATAAAATTTAATAACATTACAAGAAATAAAACACACACACATAAGCACACGCGCGCGCGCACACATGAAATAAACATTTATTTTCTAATCTGTAATTATTAAGTACTTCTTCTTTTCATTATTTACTTAAAACGATCATTTTCAGCTTATTATAAAATTAAAACTTAATTTTTATTATGTTCTTCAATAATGTGGATTTAACTGATAATGCTTTGTACGTACAAAATATAGTATAACAACATATATATGATTTTTTCCAATGTTCAATATAATATTTGGTTCAGAAGTTCAGAGAGTTGTTTCAACTAGTGCTATTAGATGTTAGAAATTTATTTTTAAGTTTTTCTTAGTAAAAGCTTAACGCAGAAAGAATATATGTTTTGCAGACAGAGTTTCTTTAATAGTACTTCTTCCGTTGTTTGTTATGTTTTAAAATTCTGTTTTTAAATTTTGATAGTAAGTATAATGGATCATCATACACTGATCTCCAAGTATAACATTATAGCTTGTTATAAAATTAAATTGTCTGTAATGTAAGGTAAGCAGTGTCTTTCAAAAAGCAGCGAGTTCAAAAGCCTCGAAAGTATTCCAAAAATGAAAAGTAAATATTTCGTCTTCTTGTTTAGATTTTCTATCTGTTCATCCCATTTTAAATGCAAATCTATAATTATACCGAGATATTTGGTATAAATGCGTCTTTTTAATTATAACTTTTTGAATTGTGAATCACATAATCTAGTTGTGCAGTCACCAACTGACATTATTAATTTACTTTTATCGTTTAGTCTCTTTTCTTCTTTTTTTTTATTTTAGTATCATTAGAATTTAATTTATTTTATTTTATATTCGTTACCTTTTTTCTTATTTTACCAACTTAGATATTCTAGATTTATTCTATCATACATTTTTTTATTTTAACGTTTCATTATTTACATAATCAATTTAATTAGAATAAAGCTATTACGGTATTAATCGTAAGTATATTTCCAGTATAAATATATTTACTCCGGTAAACGTAGGTTATAGCGTAAACAAATAAAACCATATCGATTTATATAGCTGATGATTTATATTGTTTAACAAATATCTAAATATAAATTTAAAAAATTAAGATATCGGCAATCTCTATTTTCAAAATTATGCAGATGTGATTGCAAATGTATTGAAATTTTGTTTCATTATAACATCGAATTAATGTGTATAAAAAAAGGACCCAACCACTATAAACGTTTCTAATCCTCACAAATCGAAATCGACATTAATCAATGACAACACAAAAATTCATCATAGTGTATCGCGGATTCCACTAAAGTATCACCGTCTCCAACACGGAATCTTTCCAAATAATTCAGTACTGATTTGTAGAAAAAATTAATTACAGCCGTTTCCAGTCAATTCAAAATTCTATATTTTCTCAACCAATCATAAGTTATAATTGGTGCATTAAGTTATGCATTTGACCAATCGGAAAACATCATATTTAGGACTATTACAGCAATGAAAGGTGCTGACCAATTAAAATCTACTGGATTCCAACCAATCACAAAGCCTTTTTTGTGATACCCAACAAACTTTAATTCATCAAGGGATGTAACTTTACTGATTTAGTATTTATTGTAGTTACAAGCAAGAAGTTACTTCATTGAAGGTGACAAGTTAACGAATTAGATGCTTGATTTTTGGAATAGTTTTCTATTTGTAGAAGTAGAAAAGTAGCAAACTATTTTAAGCAAATTATATATTATCGCTCACAAATTGATATTTCGAGCTTTTTTTCATTTTATGAATTTCCTTTTAGTGTACAGCAAAAACGATGATTTATTTGTGTTAATTTTCATTAATTATTTAATTAAATTGTAACCGCCAGGATAGTCTAGTGATTAAACTCATCATCGCAAAATAAGCTGATTTTTGAAGTCGAGGATTTTAACGTTCGAATCCTTGTAACAGCACTTTCTTTTTTGTTAATTTGAATTCTAGACTGTGGATACGGGTGTTCTTTGATAGTTGGGTTTCAATTAACCACACGTCTCAGGAGTGGTGGATCTAAATCTCTTCCAGACTATTTGTTTACCGGTACATTTACATTTACAGCTACGTCAGGCTTGGCAAGCTGGCAGTAATTGTATTACTGCCTGCTAATTGTGGCAGTAATTGTATTTGCCTATTCACGTATTCAGACTTGGCAGTAGCTGGAAAACTACCTGGAGAAAAAACAATTTAATTAAATTGTGTGTGTGTGTGTGTGCGCGCGAGCGCGCGCGTGTGTGTGTTTGGTCGCACGCGTACATACGCGGAACAAAGAAAAAGCTGAAGAATGGAATGGCTTCAAGTAAATTGTGTATTCTGACCTTTTTGAAATGGAATCTGAAGACGTTTCTAGATTTCATTATTCTTAAATCATAAGCTCCCAATTCAAACCTTAAGATAATTATCGGTTTACTTAGTCGAAAACAGGTCTGCTAAATTAGATCTACATTTATGCACTTGCACATTTTTCATTTTCTTGAAAAACTTTATAGTGTCATTTTTGATCCTCAAACGATTAAATTCTAAAACTGTAGTCTGCAGACCATAAAACCATAGTATTTCATAAGAAGAAGGCATATAAGTATTGTACTTACTTACTATTGTCTTTTAATGATTTACTGTACATATTAAAGTAGTTATAAACTCATAGCGTTACACTAAATTATAAACAAACAAATTCCAATAGCATGAACAAGTGTAAAATAGATGATAATAATGAGAACCAGGGGAATTTCAGTTTCTTGACAGATAACTAGAAAGTTTCGTTACTTTTGTGGCACAGTGAGAACTCGATTCAATCAGCAGAGAAGTTTCCCACTCAAAAATAAAAAATATTCTTGCTTCACCATTGAAATGGATGATATAATTAATAAATGCGCATATAAATGGTAAGCTAAGCCAAAAAAAAAAGAAAAATTAAAAGAAAAGAATGAAGAGTTGATAGGATATTTCAGACGTCGCTAGACATCTTGCGAAAGAAGGAAGTTGATTCGTAACTGTTAAATGGAGATTACAAGCTTTTATACTGAGTTAGGAGATCATCAGACAAAGATGATCCATTAAAAACAAGAACCAGGGATACTTTTTTTGTGCATTGTTCTTGTTACGAAGATCCAAGAATACTTCATTGTGATAATGGCCGTGAATTATGAAATAAGGAACATTAGACTATGTATTTTACTTCAATGAAATTACATTATGAAATACATACATATTGTGCATACATGTATATATGCACACTTATATATATATATTTTATATACATATATTGTATATTAAAAAAAGTGATACAAGCTTTAGCTGTTAATCGGGATGGAATTAGATCATTTGCAGCCAACCATACTACTTCCATTGCCAAGAATCAGTCGACCGAGCTAACCAAGTTATCTGAGAGAACTTTGTACCCTAGATGAAAAATAAACCTATCTGTAATAACCTTCAACCCTTCGAGCCGTCCGTAACTCAAATAACTGCAATTGCTACACATGTATAAAGGTCTTCTTTCAAAACTTCATATTCTGCGTGCAATAGTTTTACTTGATTGACTGAACATAACTTGAAGAACACGTTTTAAATATTATTTATAAGTACTATCAAATAATACATTCATTCAGTAGGTATCTTTTTCTTCTAATCGAATTTTTTAATTAGTCGGTTTTGCGTAAAAAAAAATCAGCTTTTGATGCTATTTGTAAAAGATGGCAAAAGCAGATTAAAAAGACAAGCCGAGATAATGATCCAGAGTTCTCAGAACTCTCTGCCGATATGTAATGGTGATAATATTTTACTAATTGTTCGAGAATTTGGGAAAAAAATCGGCTCTCTGCAATGTACTTAACATTCTGGTAGATGTAATTCTTATCAGTAGCATATTTATTAGAATAAATTGTTATACAAACGAGAATTAATGGAATATAACTTATGAAATTCATGATCATCACAATAAAAAAATTCTTATCAATTCAACTATACAGATCTTTTACGGACAACCTATTCTTACAGTGAACAAAATCCTAAAATTTTATAATTATTTTTTTGTTAGTTACTGTTTGTTTGCGGGTATCACATCCATTCTTGTTTTTTAGTCGGGTCAAGGACGCGGTTTAAGATGAAATTTTGTGTTATAGAATAGTATTAGGGGGTTAAAGAATTTGTTTTTCTTTTTAAATTATTGATTAAAATAGCATTCTTCCTATTTCACTCACAAAATTAACACTTAAAAAATAGGTATATTGTAATTTAAAAATTACAATGAACTCTAAAGTACTGCGTAATTAAAAAAATAATAATAATCGATTTATTAATAGACGTTATTTATTGATAAAAAATTTATTTATTAGTTTTATAACTCGAAAAAATTTACATTATTGAATTGTAACAATTTTTGTAATTAAAACTTTTATTAATACCTTATAAATAGAAAATATTTACGAAATAAAAATTTTTATCCCAATTCTACCTAAATTCAATTTAGTAAAATCCATTATCAATATGGTTATTAAATAATTCTGTTACAATACATTCCAGGTTCTTTTATTATTTCACAGTTTTCAAATTAGAGTGGGGTTATAAAACACGAAATATAGAACACTAATTAAATTGTTCAAAGAAGTCAAACCTTTTTTTTTATGATTAATATTTTTTACGTTTATTTTACAGTTACTCACATCAAACGGGAGCCATGATCTGAATTGTGAAGGTAACAAAAATAATTCTTTGATTACTTTTTTCGATAACTATTTTTATTATGTCATTCAGTTTTAATTTAGAAAAACTCGTCTTATTTTTTTACAGTGAGAAAGCGGATATTTTACGCTAAAGATTAAATGACATAGTTCTATTAAAGAAAAAAAAAAAGAAACTTGTGACACCTTATAATTTTATGTGTGTTTGTGTGTGCGCGCGCGCGTGATAACACTGCCCTCATCAATCAAACCGTGCTAAAATTTGTCGAAGGACGGATTTTCCGTCAGATTGTAGCACAGGCCTTCGGATCTTTCATGTGGTTATTTTACGGTTCTCAGCTTTTGATTTTTTCTCATGTGTGTCTTTATAAGACGAAAGAATTAATTCATTATTCATTGCGTCAGATAGATGAGTGAAAGGTAGCTTAATGTCCGTGAACTTCACAAACAAGCACCCAATTTTCCGATGTGAAATGAAAGCTAAAGGGTATTGATTATTTGTATCAGTCAGATATAGTAGAGATGATACAATATGCAAATATTAATAAAGATTATAAATATATACTGCTGAGTAATAATTTTTTTACCGAATTTGCATTCAGAGACCGCTAAAAAGTAAAAAGACTACGAAGTCTTCAAGGTTCTTGAGCCAGTTTTGAAAATGAAAGTGAAACATTTTCAAATACATGATTCAAATACCAGATTGGTTCAATTTCAGGATTGAATCACAAAGGAAAAGATAATAAAGTTTGATGAAGGAAAATCTTATGGATTTTGTTTGTAACAATTTTAAAGAATACTGCAGCTTGTACAGATTGCAATGGTGTTTGAATTGTTTAAAACGCCACTCGGTTATTGATATATATATAAAATTATATTTATGTGACTCGTGCGTGGCATGGTTAGTTTAAACATTATCATCCCTGATCTGGCACAGATTAAGAATCCGTTTGAATTTTCTACATCAATCATACCGTTCCCGAGATATACAGAATTATATTTTTTGTAACTCGTGCGAAGCATGAATAGTTTTACAACTTTTTAAAATCTGGATCGTATGGTTTCTAATCGTATTGGTTAGTTTGCCAGTGCTGTAGTATAGTATATAGCAGTTTTTCAGTCAAAAATTGCATAGGACAGGTTTTCGAGCTTACAAATATTTTCAATCAAATTGTAAATAGTTGTCTTATCTTAAGAAAACCACAATCAATAAGAATAGCAGACGTCAGTGGTAACAACTCCATTATCATTTGCTGAAGTTTGCCGTAAATGTAATAGAAAGTGTTATATGAGTTTGTAAAATGTTATATATTGAATAAATTTGGTTTGGTTTCGCATTAAATGTCAATTCTTAGTCGTAACTGTAAAATAAACTAGGTTTAAAAACTACACATAAACTTGTAATCTCTCTAAAAAATGTTTTATGTAGGTTACTTTCTGTACTTGAATTTTATTTCGTTATTAAAAAAAATAAAAAATAATTTCCAATCGAAATATTTGTACAGAATACATTCAATTCTTTTAACATAGCCCTTCAAAAAGTTTCAATCTTTAAAATAATTTTTTTTTTTTCAATAAAAATTGCTAGTAATTATAATGCTGCTATACACTGTTTGTTATAACACTGATGTATCTGTAGAGTTTTATCCTTTATGTGATATATATATATATATATATATTGTGTGTGTGTGTGTGTGTGTGTGTGTGTACATATAGTGTATAGTACAAAGTTTGTACACACACACACACACACATAGAGCAACTTGAAGTATATAAAGCAGCTTATATGTATAAAGCAACTTGATCTCTAACTGACTGACTGATTCATCAACGCTCGGAAAAACTACTGAATATAAATTAATGAAAATTTTGGATATAAATGTTCTAACGGTCTAAGTGCATACTAAGATTTTTTTTTAAATTCCGAGTTTAAAGGGTTAAAATGGATTTTGGATTTTTTTCTGGAACCGGGCTATTTTTCTTTAATTTCTCGGTAACAAAATGAAGTTATTAATTTGATTTTTGGTTTGTGTAACTTTCATTTAAATATCAAATTTCTAAATTTTTTGAAATTCGGCCTTGAAAGTGGTGAAGAAAGATACAAAAAAAATTTTTTAAATGATTGCAAATTTTCCCCATAGACTATATTAAACGATATATTCACTAGTTTTAGGCTTGAAAATCACTCTTCAGATAATTATCTAAAAACCATTTTCGAGTTTTTTTTAATTTCGATATTTTAAGGGTGCGACGGTGTACGACGCGGCAGCTGAACCAACACAGACACTGCCACTATTACTGTGTGTACGACGCTACTGGCTGCCCCTCTAGTAATTTGACTAAAAAAAAAAAAATAAATAAAATTTTAAAACTGACTGGTGGGAAAGCCATGTAGCACGGTTGAAGACGCGAGGTAATGCTAGTATATATTTATCTGTGTAAGGTCCACAGTTTTTTGAGAGTTAGATGCATTATATATTTTAACTGTTTTGGATATCAATTAATTATCTGAGTTATAGAAGTGAAAACATATATCCTCACTGCTATCTATTTTTAATATAAATTTTGGATGAAAATTAATATATCGTAATTGAATTATTAAAATTAGATCAAATTACGCGCTTATCATAATAGGGTTACCTACTGTCTGCGTACATATACAAATATAAAATATAATTGACTTTGTTTAGGTAAAAGAATAAAAATTCTTATAACATCCATAAAACATTCTTCTACCTAAGAAGAATGTTTTATGAAGGAAAAAAGTGTAAAAAAAATGAATAATTACAAGAAAATAAAAGTTATTTTCTGTAATTTTGCAATAAAGCATAAAGAAAAACTGCCAATAAGCATAGAAAAACAGTTATTATTACTTTATTGTATCGGATAGCAACGTTACCTTATTATGTTTAAGGAGCTACACTGGATACAACAAAATGAGTGGTCGAATAAAGGCTCTTAAATTTCTGTTTTCATTAATTTCTCTCTTTCTTATCAACCATTTAAATTTTCAACGTTTCTCTTAAAATAGAAACGGTACTTTTCTGTTTCTTGGTTTATGAAATAATTTTAAAAAAGTAATATAAGTCTTATAATTTTCAATTATAAGAATTATAACATTTAAATCTACAGATATGTATTATAGTGTTTTAGATTAGTGTTTTTAATTAGTAATTTGTAAATTTATTAAAAAACTAATTAATTCCTTTATTTTAATTTTTTTTTTTTTTTATTTAATCATTTTGATTTAATTACAAAGTTTTTAAAACTTTTATTATTGAATTAAATCTTACGTACTTATTGCTGCTCTTAATAAGAGATAAAGAAAAGCTAGGATTAATCTACCATCGCGAATTAAAAGGTAACATTAAAAGGTGTAGTTTGGAATGAGTAGGAAATATTAGAAAGGAAAAAAGTAAAACTTAGCGAGTGTTGAGCACACTTTAACCAGAGATGAAAAGAGAGTTTACGGAAAAGAGAGTTTTTAAAGAATTTTTATAATCACTCTGTAAAATAAAATTGTATTTTTTATTAAATATAGAAGAATAGCATTAAAATATTGTAAACACGATTTATTGAGCGAAGAATAATCTTAACAAGATCTCTAGAATTCACATCAATATTAAAAAAATTTCTCCACTTTGCGAACACGATGCAAGACAAAATTATGTTCACTTATAATCTGTATCTCTGCTTGATATAGAAGCATCGTGAAGTTTATGAACGGTTACCTCCTAATTTAGATTTCTAGCATCATTACTCTTTCAACATTCCAATAAGCACCTTTAGTTATGTATCTTAGTTCACCGGTGAATTTGGAATAAATCATTCTAAAATCTGAAATTTCTATTATATATTTCTATATTCGGGTAAAAAAATTAAAAAATGTTTAATTCTTGCCTCAACACACTGTTAACATTTATTAATGACTAGCCGTTGTCGATGTACGCCTTACAATAATCATGGAACCGATTAAAAGGATAAAATGTAGCGTTATCTGTATTGGATGCATTAAAAGAAGGTGAAGATAAGGTTGTAAAATTTTGATCGAGTTCTTCCAAGTAGAATAAAAAGAATTAATTTAGAAAGTGTGAATTATTCTGCTTTAGTTTGAAGAAAAGTAATTTTAAGTTTTATCTTAGTTGAAAGAATAATTTTTTCGACTAATCGATCTTCGTTTTGCTGCTATATTCTCCTTTTGCAGTAGAAACGATCTTCTCGTCAAAAAAATAAATAAATGAAAATAATCACTTTATCCTTATAATATACTGATTCATTTGCACTATTTATTTATGCTAATTTAGTCTATATCAAGGATAGCCCACAGACCTTGTTCTTTTAATAAGATTCTCTGACAAAAGTTTTTTTTCTAATCTGTATTGAGGTCTCTGTATTTTATTGTTTATCAACCCAGCTAACTTTTAACAATCTTTTGTAACACAAAAACGTCTGTGTTTCTTCCTAAATTAAAAAATTTCAGTTTAATTTACAATTAATTAAAGAAGTTCTAGAATAAAATGAACTTACTTAAAATACATAAACACTATTTATAATATGTATGTGTAATATTATTTTCTTAATTGGATATTGAATTTAATGCACTGGGCTTTACAGCACTTCCTCTGTTAATGGAAGGAAGTATAAAGTGCCAGAAAGACCTGAGATTTAATAACAATTTAATAAATTACAAAAAGTAAAAAATATCAATGAATCAAGAAAAGTGGTGTGTTATTTAATTATGTTATTGGGAAAGAAAACTTTGTTTAGGTAACGTTATGTAAACTGGATTTGTTAAAGAACATGTTAAAAAACATTTTAATTAAATTTTCTCTACTATCCGCTAATTTAGTTTTTTAAATTATTATTATTTTTTTTAAAATACTGTACGGTATACGGACTGGGTCCTTATCGAAGATATCGGACTCAAGAGAACATATGCACGGAGGACCGTAAATTTTAAATTATATAAATAAAAGAACACACTGTCCAAATTCATATGATTATATTGAAATTAAGACATATACAAATAACAAATAACTGAATAATGATGCGGCGCATCGACACTACTGAACATCACTACTCCATAACTTAGAATGAATCCATCTCTCGAACACTGCAAAAGAAGTGAGCACTCCGCCAACCACACACAAACAGGGAACACTCCCAGACGCATACACACAGATAACGCCAACCATACATACCGCCCACCAGAAATCACAAGATTTCTCAAAACTGCAATGATGTTTCAAAGTACAAAGATTACAGCAAAACAACAAAGATTACAGAATATTAATAACACATGTCCAAAATCAAAAATAGTATAAATCATAAATATTGTCTTCAATCGCATATTGCGAAACTTAAAATTAAAACAATTATATTGGTTCTTCTTCGTTGATAGGCAGCAAGCAGAGCTTACTGATGGCTCGTTTGAGAATCCCTGAAGCGGTTCGAACCGTCGCCAGACGTATCAAATTATCAGGACCTAGGTGCACCTCTTCATTAACTGCTAATTTCCAGTGGAGTGGTGGAATACGATCTTCCTTGATGAGAACAAGTCTCTCTGACTGAATATTACGCGACGTGAATTTCCATTTGGACCTTTGCTGAAGCTGGCCCATATAATCAGTAGACCAACGAGACCAAAGTTGCTCTACGCACTGCTGAACGAGCTGCCACCTGCTTAGTCTGTTCACAG
>JAAAKQ030102729.1:2149-14330 GCA_010016005.3 Zanna intricata
TTAAACCTGCTTTAACCTTTTTATGAAATGTTTTCTATAATTAAGTGCTAAAGTCACATGTAAATTTCAATATGAACTTTGACGCTACACAAAATGATCTTAATTAAAAGTAATTTGTTCAATAAACTTCCAATAATACATGTTTCAGTTCTTGCATCATAAATATCCATGTCTAAATTTCTTTTGAATTCAGTATATTTACAATTAATTATCATTTCCTAAATTGATAGTAAAGTTATTATTGTTAGTATTAGGTCAGAATGTATTTGCGGATTTCATATTTTTTTGTTCCATCATATATCTAATTTGTTTCTTCTGTAACCCAAAAGTGTTTTAAAGCTTCTTTAGATATGATCTCTAAATTATAATATGTATTTTGAATAGTAATAGTACAATTATAATGCTTGTTTTATCAAATTTGGATGAACTAGTCTCATTATCACTAATCTCAATAATAATCTTAAAACTAATTTATCTTATTTTTATAATCTCTATGGTTAATCCATGAGATGTTAGGGCCAATCATTGTAAATCCGTAGAGGCAAGCTCTATTCCTCCATTGAAATTCGATTTGATTATTCCAACTGATGTATAGATAATAAGAAAATTTCTAACAATATACTTACTGCTCCTAATAACTTTGTTTTTTCAGTTACCTGATAACCATCCATACTCTTAGCTATTCCTTCTCAGGATAATAAAGATGGCCCTGCCATCTTTAAAGAGGATATTCTCAAACTTTCGAGGATATTTCTGTATTTATTTGTAAATGTAATTGCCAAGGTCTATTTGGTGAGTGTTTGGACATATTTTTAACTGTAGAATCATGAAAGTCTGCCTTCCACCGTAGCTCTTCTCTTTGAATTATCATCATCATCATTATCAATTCTTACCATGACAAAATTTTTTTACTTCTAAAACAAAGTATTACAACAGTCTAAGATCATAAGAAATAATCTGAAATGTTCCGTAAATTCTTTTAAAAATGAAAGCACGTAAAGTTTCATATTATATACAGCGCCCACTCTAACAGTTACGTCGCCCCACACAAAAAGACAAATTTCCGCCCCTTAAGAATATATATATATTTTAAATAAAGGTACATATTTTATTATTTTTAATAAAAATCAAATAATTTTATTTAAGTTTTAATAAAAGCATATATTTAGAAAGTAACATATAAAATAACATAACACTAATAATCAAGCAGTACACAACAGTAGAAATTAATAAAGAAATATCTGTACTAGCCACAAATTGTTAATCATATTTACATTTTTAAAAGCTATTAAAAATGTGTATTATTGCACAAAAATGAAGATGCCATTAATTTGAAGAAAAGAAAAAATCGAAAATATGTGAAATTTTCTATTATTAGGGTATTTAACACATCAATATTTTTCTCACACTTATAGTCAAAATGATGCCCCGGAGAAATGTCCAGGTTGCCTGCCCCTACAGCGGGCAGTGATTATACAATAGAAAGATTCCATTTATTAACATACCTTGGCATTTGTTCTGAGTGGCTATCATAATTTTTGGAATCTCAGTCATACTGCAGCATTTATTCTATCTTCTTGGCAGCAAATAAAGAAAAAGTAGAAAAACCTTATTTTCCTCAAAGACAACTGCTATTACTTTCCTGTTATCTATTATTCTAAATTTTTTGCGGGTAGTTTGTAATATTATAACTAAAGATTGCTGCCTGGTGATATATATATAGTAAAAAACAATTTTTTTTTTTATAATCTAACATTAAAGCATTTCTATCCAAAAAGTTGATACATTTTTCTTAATAGCACACCAAGTTGTATAAAAAGATTATTTACAATACACTGCTCTCATCAATTCATTTCTACCAAGCATCAAAATAAAGAAAATCTAAACTAATTCCTTTACAAAAATCTGATTTTATTATTCATTACCAAAAATGTTGTTTCATCACCTTATTTTTCCCAAAATAAAATAAAGTATAACCCATAACTTCTAGTAATTATTTAATGACTATTGTATCAAGTAACTATGTAAATATATCTTTATTAGTTTGTTGATTTTTATTATGAATCCTTTACTAAATTTACTTTATTATTACCTTATTTATGAATTTCGGATTTTCGGTAAACAAGTCAGACTGGGAATAAAAAGAACATAATACCTATCATCCCTGATGCATGTTTTAAAATGATGCGTTTCAGAACATATGTTTCATCATCAGGTTATCTCCCAGTTGATGGACATTAAAATATTAAAACTACAATATCCAAAGATAAATAAAGAAGTATCACAAGATCATTCATGGCATTAATATATTACACTCTCGGCATTATTGTAACATGCATAGGTAATATCATGTTTACATTTTATATTGCTAATTTATGCAGTGAAAATTTTGTAATTTATTTTTTTTTGCAATGTAATTTTAATATTAACAACCTTTTTAGAATGATTGTCTGACAGGTCTGATGATGGAATGGATGTTTCAAAACAGAACATTTTAATATCCAAATAAAATAAATCATACAACAGATAAAAGTAAATTTTTTACTTTATTATTTTTGAATAAGTTCTTTTATATTTTTCTAAAAGATTTTTTTTAAATGTTTTTTTAAGATTCAAGATATATTTTTAAAAAATTATTGAATTGAAATTATTTTAACAAAATATTTATTAAAAATTCAGTATATTTAATTTCTGTTTAAGAAATATAATATAATAGTATTTCCTACTTGAATGAAAAAAGTTTGAAAACATGTTATTTAATGCAATAAAAAAATATATTATCATTATTAGTGGTATGCCATGTATACAATAAAATTTTTAAATGAGTATTTTTGATTAAGATTAAAATACTGTTAATAATTTAATGGTAAGAATGTTGTTTAAATTTGTTAATGAGTGTACAGGAATTAATAATTATTAACTATTTATATGTTTTAATTATTCTGTTTTATAAATAAAAATCCAAGTTCTTGTTACACGTTTTACTAAATATAAAAATTGTTCAAAGTAAAGACAATAAGAAAAAAATATTGTAAAAAATAACTTTTTAAAAATGATGAATTTTAAAAAGTCTTCTCAATTTTCCATTTACTTATTAGGAAGATCACAAAAAAATATATAGAAATAAATGATAAATTGAAATTTCAAAAACTCATGTAAACAATTCTTAAAGAAGAAATTTTTTTTCTATCTTCCACGGACTTATAATTAAACTATAATGTGGAAATTGATAACTGTTTAACTACTTTGGTTAACAATGCAGCCTAAGCTACAAATGAAAATGTAAAAATAAAAAATTGTGATATTGAAATGTAATAATACATGAAGTAGTTCTCTATATTTTTGTAAAAAATACATATTGATGAATATTTATAACAAAATGGTCATGTCCATCTGTTATGGATTCAGTGTTGTTTGCAGAATTAAATGTAATAGAACAGTCAGGAATTCATACATTTTATGAACATGTTAGATTCATTTTAATCACATAAAAACAGAGGAGATTCTCATTTTCATTATCATAATTTTCTTAAATGTGTTCTACCCTTACATTTTATTAAAAGCATTGATTTTGATTTTTTTTCTGTTAAAGAAAGTTTCTGTTACATCCTTTATTAACTTTTTTCTGATATATAAGATATTTTTTGAATAAAAAGAAGAATTACATGACCGCACATATGATTAGAGGATATTTTTAATTTTTTTGTTATTATTCCATGACTTAGCATTGATTAATTAAAACGTAATGAGATACAGTCTTGTAATTAAAATACAAATACCTTCATGTAAAACATCAAAATAATTATTTGAGAATTTCAGGTAAAAAAGTAATACATATTTTCACCTTAAAAAGTGTAACCTTAGCTATTCTCCGTAGTAATTTCCTGTTATTCTTTACATTTCTTTTATTATTTTTATTAAGACACTGGTTTCTTACTTTTTGTATTTTTTTTGAAAAATTTTTTTCATAAGACCATTATTTTGAATATAATGTAATATATTTTTATTCCATATTTTGAATAAAAATTTAATAAAATTAAAAACCTCTCTTAAATAATGTTTTAATTTTTTTTTAAATAATACTTTCCAATTCTTTAAAATTTAAACATTTTTAAATCAATACCAAATTAATGATTAATAAATTGTTGATAGTTGTTTTTAGTCTGGTACCGACTTAAAATATAAAAAAAATTGAAGAACTGAATATGGTTAAACCTCTCTTAACAAGAATAATGAGTTGAAGACACATTCCATTCAGGAAAATTGTAGATAAAAAAAATACATTTTTTTAATTTAAAATCTGTGAAAGTATTTATAATACTATAAATTGCATAACAATATGTATTGTAGAGTCAGATAATGGCTCCCTGCTTAAAGCTAAATATCTTGTACCAGTTTCCCATTTTCTAATTACATAGAAAGCTCTTCCTTAGTTACTTTGATGAAGAATCAAATACATATATATGACTTCATATATTATTTAATAATTGTGTGTTATTTAATGCTTCATTATTTTACCATGCGTTAGATTATTCCCATGGTTTTCCTTCATTCACCCATTAACAGTCAGTATTTAATCATTTAAATTGGCTGCAACAGTATACAACAATTCAACTTTCATAATGGCTTCCACCTGTATTTTAATTATAATCATAATCCCTTTCTTTTTCATCAGTGTTACAAGTCATTTGAAGCTAAAGGAATAAAAGATACTAATGCATATAATTAAAAATAACTTATAGTAATCATAAAACTTTTAATATGGAAGTACCTTTACTAATTAATATAGTACAGTTTGTTATGAATAGGTGTAAATAATGAAAACATTTACTAAAGGGTAGAATTTTTATTTACAATCTTATATCTTAAAATGTGCAACTGGTTTTGTTGATGGCTAATCATATGCTGATCAGGTGTGCTTCATTGTGATGTTACCTGTATTTACATATATTAAATTATACTGTATATAACATGGTATTTATAAGAGTCATAGAATGATAAAAATTATAAAGCCCAGTAATAACACCTAGTACTAGGTGCATTACACCTGCCATTTAATGAATCTGTTAATTTTACAAAGTGAAATTTAGTAATTTATTATACAAATTTACATTCATATTAGGACACAAAGAATTAGATAAAAATAATAATAATTGAATTTCTAAAATTTAATTTTTCTGATTCTTGGTCTTTCCACTTAAGAGAAAATTCAGACATAAGAAAGTTAAATATAGGATGTTTAAATTTAGTATTATTTTTATTTTTTTTTATTTTTTGTTTTACAAAATCTGATGCACTTACAGAAGCATGAACAAGAACACAAACAACGAATATTCAAATTATATATTTACTCTTGTAACTTTTTTCTAATATTAGTAAAAAAGTCTTTACTTAATTATTTGTTATATATATAGATTTGCCGTTAAATTTTAATGAAATCTGTTTTTTTTGCAAATGGAATCAGGTTTAAAATACAATGAGTTTTAGTCTTTATAGAAAAACATAAGATGATGAAGTTAATTGATTAAGATCACCAGATTAAATTGTAAAAATGTTTTTGTTTTTATTTTAATAAAAAGTTGTAATTTTATATTTGTTTAATTTTTCATAAAAAAATAAATTTGTGTCATCATTATTTTCATATTTTAAATGTTATAAATACTCTAATTATTTGCATTTATCAATAATTAAAAATTATTATAATGGTTTCTTAGTTTTGATAGATTAATTTACTTTCTAAAACTGTGTTTATGTTAGTGATAGCCATTGTTAAATGAATTATATTGTTTTTTTTCCGTAGGAGGAGGAAAAAGTTCTACCAGCCACTGCCAGGCCCACTCTGATGAAAGTGCAGGGCTAACACCTGCTAAAACATCTCCCCCTCTACCTAGCTTTCTTATTATTTCATCACCGCCCACTTGATGACCTGTTGGCATAGCCCTGTCAACTTGTGACTGAGTATCAGCTCCACAAACACCGCAGACCATCAATGGTGCCAGCCCATCAGCACATGAAGCCGATTCCATTGTTGGCTCCAATAGTGCACCACTAGTCAGTACCATCTTGTGTCGAGCAACCTTACAACTAATTCTGACATCTCTACCTGGATGAATTTTATCTCCCTTTTTGAATGTTTGTCAACCACCTTACCAAAGTCCTTTCTAACTCTCTCCAAGCATTCAATCACCATGACTAATTCAACTAGTTGATTCCCATTCTCATCTCTCCTCACTTCATCACTTGGCATATGTTTTCTTTTCTCTCCTTTCCCAACACTCTCATATCAAGTGACCTGTCCGGTGGCCACAACTCACCTCAAACATCTTGATTCGCCAAAGGGGGCAAAGCAAGTGCCATTTCCTCAGAAAAATCACTCCCAGCACCAGTAGAATAATCACTATCAAAATCTAGACTGTCAGCATTGTTAGTCGGCGTGAAGGTAGCTTCCATACACTGCTGCCTTATCAAGTGAATCACATATCTGTCTCTCTACTCCTATTCTGCATGCAAAGAGACTCCAACAACTGACTCGCCCCTGAATCCAGAGGCTTTAAGTTGTCACTCACATTGTCTCCAGAATGAGCTCTCAGACCACCTGGTTTATCCCACAAGTACTCTGCCTCCCAACAGGGGTGAAAGATCCTTTCTCACAGGCTGGATAACTCCCCATGACCCACCAGAGTCGTACATAACAGAAAAAATTCAAAGCCAACAACGAGAAAAAGCTTCTAAGTTCAAGGATCAGTTAATGTTATGTAAACAAACAACTGCAAGACAAACATAATTTATCTATTGGAACAAATACAGCTTCTACAGCGAATACCAAATAAATAATCCTCTATCCAAAATATATAATAAAAGTCAAATGACTATGTAAAAACTCCAAATAACCCCTGAAAAACTTGATGTACAGTATTTACCCATGGTTGCAAGGTAACTTAGTAACCTCAAACAACAGGCATTTGACCACAAAGTCATATAAAAACATAAAATAAACAAAAACTAACAAGAAACACCAGTAACAAACAAAACTGCTAATCAACGAAAATAACAACGAAACAAGTACAATAAACACTGTAAACACAAAAAAACTGCAATTATTGAGCGTGAATATAATTTAATAAATTATATTTAAATAAAAGCTTATATTGATATTTTTGATTTAAATTATTTACTTTATTTCATATATTCATTTTTCTCAAAAATATTAACATAATACTATGGTTGTAACAATAACTTGGATTATAAATAAAATTTTCTGAGCCGCAGAACATATCCCGCATCCTATACTGGGATGAAAAATGAGTAATAAATAAATATCATTTATTTATATAAATGTAACAAATATTTCATATAATATAATGTTTCAACTTAGAGCAAAAATTAGTTTTTGCATGCAGCAATTTTAAATTTGTTAGGTCAGAGAAATGTATACAGGAATTCTGAATCCATTAGTTCAGAAAAAAATTTAATTATTTTTAATTAGAAAAGTAATTAATAAATAAGTGGTTCACATTGTTTGCATATAACTTTTTTTTTAATCTGGCAATTTATATCAAATGATCTAAACCATTTTTTTTTTTTTAATTTTTATATAGTAAAATTTTTAATTTTATATAGTAAAAATTTAAATGAGAGGTCAAAATTTTTACATTTTAAATTATGGAAAATGTTTATCTGTTAGTTTGAATTTTTTTAATTTAATTCTTTTAATCTTTTAAATATATTAATTAACTTGATAAGAAAATGTTAAACAACAAATTTCTTTGAAGAAGGTTTTTGTAAATACTACAGAATGTCAGTAATTGAAACTAAAAAATTCAAATTTTGAGTTTAAACTTTGCACTGTGTGTTTCTAATACATAATTAATATTTTTGGGTTTTGTAAATGAAACTGAAATATTTACATTTTTTTTTATGGAAATGTGGAGAAAAGTGCCATTATGAATTTTTTTTATGCATTTTTCAATATTCTTAACATATCAAGTAAAAAATTGTAGTCTTTTCCAGAGAAAACCCCCAAAAAAAATTATCAAAATATGAAGGTGATTAGGTACAAATATTAAAAGAAATGAATAATCTTCTTTCGATTCAATTCTTGATTTTGAAGATTGTGATGAAGATGGAAAAGAATGATTCAAAATTAATACTGACACAGCATGCTGAAGTTTTCACTATTATGGATACTAAACTAGTTTAATAAGAGCATCAACTTTAATTGTTTCCAAACAATTACTTCTGCTAAAGACAAAGTGAGCAGATCATTTTATTAAGAACTGTTGTAACAAACTAATTATTCAAAAAAGTTTTCATTAGCCTTAAAAGAACAATTTTTGGTAGTTTACTGACTCTATGATATTTCTTATTGTATTTTACAAATTATTAAGTTACAGAGCTTTGGTTACAATTTTTTATTATCAGATAATACAAATACAACTAATGTGTTTAATTTCTTTGTCAAAATTGATTTCAATATTTTTTTTTTTTTTACTTTAAAAATGGAAAATTCTGATAGATATATGTTGTTATAAGTCTAAATTATTGACATTCTAATGTAGTACGTGAGTTCAGATAAATACATTTTTTGTACTGTGTTTATAAAATTTTTTTTGTAGTTTAGTTTAAAAATGTAAACTATTGTTATAAAATTTTTATATTTTCATTAATATATGTTAGTAATTATGAATAAATAAAATAGTAAATAACAAGCTACTTATTATAGTTAGTTAATTAGATTTATAATGATTTCTAACTCAAGAATTTCATAATTAATTGCTTATATAAAGAAGTATTTGTTTTCATTCTGTATCAGGCCTATAAACAAGAAATCCACTAATAAAAATGAAGAGCTTTGTTTTATGATATTTATATCATCAGGTTGATTACAGTAATTAATTACAAATGATAAGCTCAAATTCTGATTATTTAATTAATTAGGTAATACAATAAATAAAGAACTAAAATATATTTTTTTAAATAAGAATTGAACTAAGAAACAGCTTATTGAAAACATAAAATGAATTAATTTTATAATATTTTTTCACTGTGAACTAAATTAAATCAAGAGTTCAAGAAATACATGTAAGTAACTTATAATCTATCTACATAATTTAAAAAAAGTATTTACAATATACATAAAGTAGTTTTTACTATTTATGTACTTAATGTTAAAATCTGAATAATTACTTTAAAAAAGGCTAAATTTTAATATTTCATCTAAAGGTAGTTATGATTCTATAAGTATTACAATGACATTTTTTTAGTTTCTACATCACTACTGCTTACTCTCTCAATAAGTCACAACATAATGAATCATAGTTAATAACATTCCAGGGACCATACCATGTAAGGAATTTTAAGTTTGATTAAAAGAATTTTTTTTAAATATCAGATATAAAAACATATATACAAAAACTGTCAAACACATTACTCTATCTCTTGATGTTGTTACTTGATAAAAAAAGTATTGTAATTTTTTTTCAGTTATAAAATAATGATTTAAAAACTGCATTATATGAATTATTTTCCAATATAATGTTATCTTCTTTTTTTTTTTGCACAGTACACTCCGAAGTCCTGTGTAAGACATTAAAACTATTAAGTTTGTGAAACTTAATAGTTTTACATAATTCATAATATATTCTGAAAAAGTCTAAAAAATAAAAGGTTGTAAAATAAGGATTAATTCTAAAAGTTGAAGACATATTTAATGAACAAGTTCTTACAGATGAATAAAGCTAATTTTTTTAAATGTTGATTTCATTTTATTACATGATTGCATTAGTTTAACATTTTTTCTAGTTGTTGGATTATGAAATTACTTGAAACGCTCTATTTATACACTGTTACATACACAGTACACATGCAGCAAACCAATAATTCAGACTTGGTAGTATGCTGAACTTGGAATGGATCAGCAAAAACCTAGATTTTAATCAATTATCTTTACTGTATGTATATCAAGTTGGGAGAACTCAATTTAAATTTGCTGATAAAAGTTTTGGAAAAATTTGTTATAAACATGAATTTAAAAGATTTACATATTCAATTTTAAATAAATTAATAATGATGTAGCAACTTAGTATCAGTTTGGCAGGACCACTTGAAATAACTATTATTCAAATATAAGTTATTAAACTTAATTATTAGCTTTTAAACTTTAAATGAACCATTTAATTTAAAACTTATTATAAAAATATATATTTTTATAATAAATTACGTTCCATCAAATAATATCAAAATACACCAAATTTCTGTCCAAGTTAGATTTCAATATTTCCATTCTAACTTGTGCCACTATCACCTCAACATTAAATTAGTGAGCTTCTGATATATTAAAAAAAAAGTAATATACAGAAATAATATAGTTTATAAATATGTTAAAAATTGTTACTTTGTTAAGCGTTCAATTTTGATTCATGCTTTCTATCTAGACATATTTTAAGCAGCCCCACTAATTTTGAATCATGTCAAATCCTCAACTTGTTTGTAAATAAAATTGTAGTGATAAAATAAATTATAAGGTTTCATTTAAGTTAGATTTCATAACAGATAATTTTAATTATTTTAAGTGGTCCCATCAACTTGATAACAAGTTAGCAAATCCTTAATTTAAAAAAAAACTGAACTGAGGTTAATTTTTTTAATTTCAGATATAACTTTTGATTAATTAACAATACTTAATTCTCCAACATTTTGATTTACATGTTTTCAAATCAATTCTCTTAATTTAGCATAATTTTAATAAAGAAGCATTTCCAAAATTAATTTATATGATCAACTCAGACTCCTTCACATTAACCAGAGTCAATTTAAATTAACCAATACATCAAAGTCCAGAATAATTTTTTTATAATTATTAATAATAATAATTACATTATTCGTATTAGTATAATATAATTACAAGACATCAATTGATAATCATTTGCTAAAAAATGATAGCAGCATACAGTTTCAGTTGAATCTGTAACTACATCCAGTTGAATAAAGTTTATTAATAATGCTCATAGATAGATGCTCATATATACTCCAGTCATCTTACTAGAGTAAGATGACTGGAGTCATCCATTTTACTCCAATCATCTTACTAGAGTAAGATGACTGGAGTAAAATTCTCTTTTTTAAATTCATCTCATATCTCACTCACTAACAATTTTTCAGAAAAAAAACTATTTAACTTTTTTTTAACGTATTTTATTTAGATAAATTAGATTTTATAAGGAATAGGAAACTTGACTGCACCCAATTAGCATTTAAGTCATTACATTTTGTACATCCTCTGCTTAGGAATAACAGAAGCCCTTGAATTTTCCACAAACATAAAAAAAAACACCTGTCCATCTCCTAAACCCCAGTAAAAAAATGACTGCCTTGCCTGATGAATCTTGGTAGGAACTGACCAAATTTCCATGGCATTCGTTCAAGGAAGGAAGTATAAAAGATAAAGAAAGGGAGTGGAAGGGAGAGAAGGAATGATCAATTCACAGAGGATTGTGCCTGTTTGTAATAGTATAATGTTGTCCCAATCTGTGAAGTATATTAAAGATACAACAAAGTATGTTTTAAATTATCAGTATAAAGCTAGGCATGCAAATAGCTAAGTGCAGCTGTTATCTTTGTGAAATAAGATATTTAAGGTTAAATAAATAAACTGAATAAGTAATAAATTAATGTTATCAGTGACGTGTTAATACCTTTTATGTTGGTAACTAGATATCCTCATTTACATTTACAGTAGTGTTTTTAAAGTTATCTGTGCATTCAAAAAGGAAGATCTTTCCATAAAAATCAATTTGAATGTATAAAAAATGGAGAAGCGATGAAATTAGGTATTTATTTTCTCTACTATTTCTTTCTCTCTCACTCTCTCTCTCTCTCTCTATATATATATATATATATAATATTATACATATATACACACATGCACATATATTTAAAATTGTATTTGATTAATCATACATATAAATATAATTTAAATTAAACTTTTTGTAGTCTTGTGTGGAGAGGCTGAAAAAATAAAAAAATATATATATATTACATACAGAGAGCTATATATATATATATATATGTGTGTGTGTGTGTGTGTGTGTGTGCACACATGTGTAAGTGTATGTGTGTGTGTGTGTGTGTGTGTGTGTGTGTGTGTGTGTGTGTGTGTGTGTGTGTGTGTGTGTGTGTGTGT
>JAAAKQ030102740.1:0-14329 GCA_010016005.3 Zanna intricata
TTTTCATTCTTACCAGAGTATTTTATTTTAAAATTCCTGATTATCCTCGCACGGCTAGTAGTTAAATATCGCCTACATCTTAAATATAACTGAGTTGCTATCTGAATTTGATCCCATTATGGTAGCATGTCCGTAGAGTCCGAAGAGAAAGCTCACTTTCTCGGGAAAAATATAAAAAACGAGATAATAGATCTGCGCATCAACGTATGAAATATTATAGTATTGATGAAATAAAAAAAAATCCAAATATTTTTTCATAACTTTAGACTGTATTCCTGACATTAGTAAGGTAGAGCAAATGGACTCTGGCAATTAGATATATTTTTCTATCAATAAATTTGACGCTGATGTTGAAAAAAAAATTAATGAAAGCTTTTTAGGCTTTTTACCAGTCGAAAGATCCACAGTAAAACAAATGTCTGATATTATAATTGGAGAACTAAATGACTTGGGTTTAAATTTCAGGATATCAAAGGGCAGGAATACGACAACGGGTCCAATATGAGGGGCGATAAAACAGGAGTGCAATGTAGAATTAAACAATGTAATTCGCGAGCATTCTATGTTCCATGTAGTAGGCACTCTCTCAATCTTGTTGTTAAGGATATGGCAAAAGCATCCTTGGAAGCCGATAATTTCTTCAACATGGTCCAAAAAATATATTTATTATTTTCGGCATCTACTTTTCGATGGGCAGTTCTTTCAAAACATGTTCAAAGTTTAACTTTGAAACCATTGAGTGACACTAGATGGGAAAGTAAGGTAGAGGCCTAAAAGTCTTTGAGATTCCATTTGGGAGATGCTTACGACGCCTTGCTTAGCATTTTTGGTCAAAAAAGAAAGCCTAAGCAATGTACTGAGTTCAATTACAAAGTTAAATTTTGTCCCAAATCTTATTGCTTTAAGAACATTGTTAACAAAACCAATGACTGTAGCAAGTGGCGAAAGGAGTTTCTGTAAATTAAAATTAATTAAGAACTTTTTACGTTTGACTACTACACAAAATCGTCTTAATGGTTTGGTCATTTTGATAATTGAGAGCATGAAATTACTGATCAAGTAAATTTAAAAGATATAATAAAATAGTTTGCAGAACTGAAAGTAAGAAAAAACTTTTTTGTTATTTTAGCGCAGTTGGTGTTCCTCGTTTTTTCTTTCTTTTTTTTTTTTTTTTTTAATAATGTCATTTTGATTGTTTGTGCAATAATACACATTTTTAATAGCATTTAAAAATGTAAAAAATTATATGGTTAACAATTTGTGGCTAGGTACAGATGTTTCTTAATTAATTTCTACTATTTTGTACTTCTTGATTATCAATGTTATGTTATATGTTTCTATCTAAATGTATGCTTTTATTAGAATTTAAATTAAATGATTTTATTTTTATTAAAAATAAAAAAAAATTTACGTTTATTTAAAAAATATATGTATATTCTTAAGGTGCGGCAGTTTGTCTTTTTGTCCGGGACGACGTAACCTCTAGAGCGGGCGCTGATCAATGTCTTCAATTAATTTTTTTTTTACTTTGTTAGTCGCCAACTATTAAATTAATTAATTTTTAGTTATTGAAATTTATGAAACGATTTACAATTAGAGAAAAACTGAGGTAATTTTGATTTATGGAGAATGTCGCTGAAATGTTGATTAGACATTAGCTTTGTATGCGATGCGATTCCCCGGTATAAATACTCCAAGCCGTACTTCTGTGTAAAAAATTGTAATACTATGACAGCAGAAACAATGAAATAGCGGTGGTTGTGGCGGTCATTCTTGTAGATCCTCACGTTACTTTAAGAAGAATTTCGCGTGACTCATCATCATCAATGATAAATATCAAAAACCAGTGTTCTGAAAATATCACAACGCTTGAAATTCCATCCGTATTTCACTGCATCAGGAATTATATGGCAACAACTTTGAATTAAGAGTAGCATTTTGTCGATGGGCGCTGGAAAAGGTACAGCTAGACAAAATTCTTTTCTTAATGTTCTATTTTCTGGCGAATCAGGTTTTACTAGTCATGGAGCTGAGGGAAGTAGAACATCAATGTCCGTGGACTATCAATGTTTGGTGCGGAATCATAGGCTGTACACTTATCGGACTGCATTTATTTCGATGGTAATTTGATCGGAGAGAAATACGCAGATTATATGGAAAGTCGATTGCTTTTACGGCTTTGACAACTACCTTTGGAGAAGAGAAGAACGATGTTGGTGGTAATCATGATAGTTGTCCTGCACATTATTCAGTTATCACCAGAGTAATTTTGGACAGCGAATACAATGATCATTGGATTGGTCAAGCTGGTTCACTTCACTGGCCTGCTTGTTCCACTGACATTATTGCAGTAGACTTTCTTTTATGAGGTTACCTTAAAGAAAAGGTTTACCTAGAAGTACCAACTACCCTTGAAAACATGTAGGGATATCAAGAAATTCTTTTAAATATTAATAGGTCGTTCTTAAAACGTATCGAAAAATCTATAGAAGTAGGACATTTGTTGTTATAATTTATGCAGAGTAAGTTTTTGTAATTAAAAAAAAATAAAAAAGTTAATCCTTTAATTGATTGTTTTTTTTAAATTAATTTTCTTTTATTTAAAATTTAATGAAGTTGGATGTAACTCTTTAGCTGGGTCAAACCTAATGAAACTTAAAAACACCAATTTATACGCCTACGAATGTTTGAAGATGAATAACTAAAAATATTTTCTGATTAAACGAAGGATGAAACCAGGTGGTTTCAGAATGAAGAATGATGTTTTTAAAAAAACTTAAACATGTACACACAATATAGGCCTTTATTTATGTCATACAACATTTACATTTTCGAAATTTTGCAAGCTACTTTTGTGGTTAAACAGAGTCCCATAACTAAACGATGTTGCCAAGGAGCTCGTTGAATACATTGCCACCGGCCGCCGATCGCCACATATATTCAGCCAAATACGAATTTAAATAGTGGCGAGCTGTGCCCCTATGTTTTTTGTCCGCGTTTTTGTTTTATGATCTTAAATTAACCTTGAAACTTTGAGTAACTTAATCTTGAACGTGATAAGCGCCAATCTATTTAAAAAAAAGTATTTTCTTCAACATAGGTAGCAAATGAACATAATGTTACAGTCGCAGCACGCTTTGTTGAGGTGACCTTCGTTTAATCAGAAAGTATCTAACTAAAAAAAATTATCAGTTTTAGAAAAAAGTCTGAAATGAAGTTTTAATTATTTTTGCAAAGAATTATATTCTGCAGTAAAAATATAGGTTCTTATTAAAAAACAAATTAAATTGACCTTGAAATTATCCTTATTTGACCTTATCAAGGACAATATAGGTTGTGAACGTATTTCTGTCTTGAAATGGAAAACTTTATTTGGAAACACTTTTTTTTCTAAAATGTGTAGTTTTTGAGATATAGAGTATCTCAATTTAAATAGGCCACCCTGGTCAATATATATATATACACAAAAAAATTCTTTATGCGATTTACTTAACTTCATACCAGATCAGTTTGGTGATTGGTCGTTCTTTAGTTACGTTCAATTTAATAAAAAAAAAGAAAAGATTTTTTCCATTATCTGTTGCCACTGAATTTAATCATCCACTTAATTTTTTTTTTGAAAACTACTGCTCCAAGTATAAATCAAATATGCTACATAGTAGCTTATACAGTTTATAGAAAGTACATTTTACCAAAGTTTTTTTTTTAAATCTTTTTTCATTTATTTTGTATTTTAAATATTAAGTTAATTATAAGCTAGTTCATATTACCTCAATATTATACTTTATTCAATTAATTTTTTTAGGAAAAGAACGAAAAAATTTAATTTGGGTTATCAACCAAAATCAAATCTAGAATAATCATAAGTCATTCTCAGTTTGTTAGTTGCAATTGAATATTTAATTTACATATTTTATGAATAATTGATTTGCTTCAATATCTTACCTTCACCAATGAGTGCTACTATCTTGTTTTTCTTCAAATGTTTCTTTATAGTTTTTATAGCTAAATCGTTCTGAAATTAAAAAATTATAAATACTTTTAATATCTGTATTTTATTATTACACAGAGTTTTGTGAAAATGTGATATAGTGAACAAATTACTGTTAAAAATGAGATAATATAAATATTCTTTTACATTTAATTTTCATCTGATATTTTTCTTTAGTTTTCTTTCTAAAAATCTGTTATATGTGATAATGCATTGTGTTATATAGAAATAAGTATTACAAGAATACTTTTATTTTGGATATTGGCTTGAGATTTGGTATGTTTATTAAGAAATACAAAACATATAAAAAACACAAAACAAAAAAAATTGAAATGCAAGATCCTCAGTGCTGTATTTTTAGTCAGTCTTGAAAGAATGGCAAACAAAATATAACTTTTCTGTTTTAATAGACAAATAATTAAATCATATTATACTCACATATGACATCATATCTAATATTGAAGAATGAGCCTTCATGGACAAGATTAATCACGTCTGTGCAGGTCAAAACATGTAGCTGAAAACACAGCTGTGTTATTTGTATTAAGCACTGGATTTTGGAATGAATTTATTTTGTTCACTCTTGTTGTCTTAAGTTTGTAAACAGTGCAGTGTCATAATGTCTCGAAATTGTGTAAATGATGTGGATGTCTTTTGTTATGAATGTGGTGAGTTTACTGTAAAATCAAATAGAAAAAACATTACACCTTTAATTAAATAAGCATATCATTTACATATCACACATCAGAAATTGCAATAAGCATATCACACATCAGTGTGAAATTGGTGATTAGGATAGGATGTGGGCTCCTTATGTAGTATGCACTAATTGTTCTGTATTACACCTTTAATTACATAAGCATATCATTTGCATATCACACATCAGCAATTGCAATAAGCATATCACACATCAGCGTGAAATTGGTGATTAGGATAGGATGTGGGCTCCTTATGTAGTATGCACTAATTGTTCTGTATATTTAAGAGGGTGGCTGAAAGGTACACAAAAGGCTTTGGCATTTGGTGTAAACCAAAAGATCCTGTAATTGATTGTTACTTTTGTTTAACAAGTGTCTGAAATTTCTAAAAAATCTAAACATACTGTAAAATATCCTTCATTGCAATCTGCAAACAGGCCTGTACCTCACAGTGAAATTATTCCAGTTTCGAGTCGCCTGTGAATGTATTTTGAAAGCAGCGATGAAGAATACAGTACTACTGAAGAAGACAACAATGATTTTGATTTTGAATTATCTTTTGATAAGCTACATATCACAAGGTGAATTACATAACTTGGTTAGAGATTTAAATTTATAAAAAAATCAAGCTGAACTGTTAGGATCAAGACTAAAGATTAGAATTTACTTCAAAAAAATACAAAAATTTTGGCTTTCGAAGTCAACAAAAAGAGCTTTCTCAGTACTTAAGTGATGAAAATTATTTGGTTTATTGCACAAATATTGATTAGAGCTAATGCTGCACTTAGGACAAGTTCATAAAACTAAGGAATGGTGCCTTTTTATAGATTCGTCAAAGTATAGTTTAAAAGTAGCTCTACTACACAACAATAACAAATATCCTTTGATATCAGTCACTTTCGGTATTAATTCGAAAGAGACATATGATATGATGAAAGACATTCTTGAAAAAATAAATTTTAAGAACATAGTTGGAACTTACGGGGTGATTTGAAAGTTATAGCTATGTTGTTAGGTATGCAGTTAGGGTGCAATAAGTTCACATGTTTTTTCTGTGAAAGGGACATTGTTTGATTCTCTCAAACAGTTTCTTTGTAGCACCAAATTCAACAATAATGAGCAGGTAAGAAGCAGTACAAGAATGGCTCTGACAGTTTAACAGTTTTTTACTACTGGAATAAGAAAGCTTACAGTTAGCTATAACAAGTGCCTAAATGTAGCCAGGAATTATTTGTCGAAAAGTAGTAGTAGTTTTTTTGTCATTAAATAAATAATGACTTTTCTGCAGTCATTTGAGTCTTTAGTTGTTGAACTACTTTCAAATTTATGATTATATTTGGATTTGTAATTTAAAATCAAATTCTATAAAAGATGTTTTTGATAAATTTGATGAAGTTGTACATGAAATAATCGTTAATTACAGTGAGGAACAAAATTAAACTTTTTTTTTTTATGCATAGAATCTTCTATGCTGAATTAAAATATATAAATAGATTAACTTCATCACCTACTTTTTTTGTGTTACAAGGTAAACTATGAAAGAAATGTAAGAATTTGCATTCAGCTGGGCTCTATTAAACTTACCTAAAATGTGGTAGTTGTTTTTCAATTACGAGTATGTTTGTGATCAGGAACATCGTTATTTAGCTTTCTACAGTAATCTGCAAGCTCTCTTGTACTCCATTGTTATTGGTATCTTTTTCCCTGTCTGAGATTTGCTAGTGGAACTGTCTTTGATGCCATAGAGATTGTCCAGAAAGAAATCCAAGTGTGAAAACAAAGAAACAAGGTTTTAGGGACATATTACAACCTGTATGTTTGTATGGTTGCAATAATTCATTCACAATGATATAGTAGTTGGGGGATTAATAATTTTCTAAAAGATTTTGTATAAACTTTTAAATGATCTCCATGCTGACTTTTCAACAATTCTTCAAATTGTTTATCTCTAATCTAAGTTCTTATTTAGGGATCCACAGAAATTTCTTCTTTGATTTTAGGATTACTAACTTAATTTTTTTTCAAATAATGAAATACAACATTTTTTTCTATAGTCTCTGTAGCCTCGACAAATCTTTTGAAAAGGTCTAATTTTAAATGGAATGAAGATGGAAAAATTATTTCTGAGTTAACTAATGGGGTGTACAACATTTTCTATCCAGGCATAGTACTTCAAGCTTTGGCCATTCTTTCATGATATAATTATTTTTATTTTCTTTCCCATCCCATAAAAGCATCAAGCATAGCTATAGTGCATAAGCTATTGGTATAGAAGGAAATTTTGTGGCCAGTTTGCAAAAGGACAGTCTTTAAACTAGTTTTCAAAGAATCAATGAACAGCTTCCAATCTGTAGAGACTGATTAATGAAGTGCACTCATGATAGCACAAATATTGTTACAATAAGTTAAACTATTTTCTTGCATATAAGAATATAAATCTTAAAACTTTTTCTGATGATTATAAAAGAATCAGATTTTAGCGTCACTGTGAAGAAGAATCTAATCTTTCAGCCTAAATCTGGGTTGTTTCTTCAAGTTCAAATCTTGAAAAAAGATATTTAATTCACTTTGAGTTATCAGATGAAGTTCATGGGAAATGGATTCCGCTTCAAAAGTAGGATCATCTTGCTCTTTGTGTCAAACTTCAGCGGCTATCTCATATTTCAATTTACCTTCTTAAGATGTACTGGAGGATGCGATACAGATATGTAGCTTGCCTTGAAGCACTGGACTTAAAGCAGGCATTAAATTTGAGTACTGTGGGTTGTACTCAAACCACAAAGTTGTACTCAAAGTACCAAACTGTGGGTTGGATTTACTATTTGTTACTTTTACCTTTGTAATACAGAAATAACACTTGAAGTATTGGCATTAAAGCAGATGGTAAATTCAGATACTGCACCAAACTGTGTATTTGTTTTTGCTATTTATTCCTTTTACCTTTATAATACAGAGATAACAGTAGGACAAATGATCTTGTGGTATACACCATACCATCAATATGACCACAAGTCAAACAGCAGATGTGAGGGGTCCACTAATTATCTTTATCTTCAGTTTTACAGCCAAAATATGTTCACAATATTTGTTAACTAGTGGAGTCAAACTTTGTTGTTATTCTTTTAACTCCTCATACATAATGGAAGTTATCATCTATGCGCGCCTTGGCATATTTATTCACTAACACAACAAACGTCATACAGTAACTATAAATCAGAAAACATAATGAAACCACAGTACAAAAGTTTAACTATGCTGGCATGTTTAGTAAACATTTAAACAATACTGATGTGTTAACTGTATAAATTGCATGGTTCAGAAGATTATTCTATGCTGACATGTCAGAGCTACAGTAAATGAATCATCATGCATATACAGCTATTGTCCTCATAATGTTATGTTTGTAACCCACTTTCTGTTAGAAATCATTTAAAATATTCTTTTGTGTAAATTAATTTATCCTTAAAAAAAAATGTATAGAACTTTGCAAAAGTACTTCAAAAATGTTATTACACAAAAAGTGTGGGAAGAATTCTGATTGCATTTTAGAATTCAACATAAAAAGTTAATAAAAACGCAAAAAAATTTTATTTGTGAAAAACTGTGTTTATTAGGGTATTGTTTTTGTTGGGTAATAATTTTGGATGATTCTTAACAGTTGTGTTAAAATATGAATGTGAATGCCTCTGATGAGGAAGTTTCCCAGAATTCTTCTTTGAGTGGAAAGGTGAAGACAAAGTAACAAATAAACAAGGAGATACACTGATAAAAACTGTGATTTGTGGTAGTGCAGTTGAAGATCAAATAGAGATTACCCAGCTTTTTATACATTATGTAGCAACATTGGATCTAATGTAATTGATCTGATATGGATAAAAACTCTTGTCCTTGAATTACATGTACACTTTTAAAATGTTGATTATGAATGAAATTTGAACAGTTTCCAGTAGCTCTAAAAGTGAATAATTTGAAAAATTATTCCTTAAAATTGGTTTGAAAGACAATAATTCAACAAAATCTGCTTACAATAAGAATCTTATTTGTGTAGAATGTTATAAAGAATTTTTAAAATGGCCTGTAATTTTGTTGATTGAAATATAATCTAATGTAAGTAGTTATCAGAAGCATTAATAAATTAAGGCATGTCATTTTTTAAGAATGCATAAGGTAAAATAAATGTTTGCATAAAATGAATATATATGCTGGCAAAAAGTTAAAAAATAACTTTAATTTCTCTGAACCACCATATCTTATTAAATATTTACAAAGTAAAACATAATACAAAGAAATATATCTATGGCAAAATTTAGTTGTGAAAATTATAAATTAAATCAAGAAATGTTAAAAAGAGTAGTGATTGTTAGTCTATTTTAAACAAAAGGTAAAAAATTTTTCTGGAATTATCTTGTTACTATAGGGACCTGGGAGAATTTCCTTTCAGACAAATAAAAAAATAGATCTAGCTTGATAAAATATCCAGTACTAATTTACCATTTTTTCTTGTTAATAAAACATTACTCTAAATAAACTGATGAAAAGTATTGACACCACAAAACTGGACAAAGCCCCTGTTCCTGATGAATTTATTAATGAATGTTATATATTGCTTTCTCCAAATTAATTAGGCTATCTGTTAAATTTGTTTATTATTGTATCTGAAATTTGGAAAGTATCTGTACAATGGGGAGACATCAAACTGAAATTGCTTTAAAAAAAATGATCCCCTTGACTCACCTAACTGTATCAGAATGGCCTTCTATTATTATAATAATATTAATAAGATGTTTACTAAAATTCTATGATTTTGGCATAATAGTGGAGAGATGTATAGTTTAAATTATACCTTCTATATGAATGTTGGAATTTTGATTTGGTGTATTGTTGTAGTACAAGGTTTTATAAAAATTATTATAATTCCCCATATATATTGAAGTCTACAAAATAAATTTATTGCTAATTAAGATGATAAACATTGTTAAATTTTTATGTTAATAATAATTAATAATGGTATTTTGTTACAATGTTTCATTTCTATATTTAATAAAAATATTTTGTTAATATTGTTTCATTTATATGTTAATAGTATTTAAATAATTCAGTCTTTGAACTGTGTAATCAGATTTCGAACTTGGTAGAAAATACGAGATTGTACTAGAATCAGTAAAGTTGTATCTTTGTTTGAATTATTATTTTTACTGAAAAATGAATTTTTATTTGGTAATTGACATTGATATTATTTAGTTTTGTAATTATTTATATTGTTTAGAATTAATTGTACTAATAAATAATGAATATATTTGTAATAGAAGCAAATAGAATTTTCTAGTGTTTTCTAACGTCAGCTAACAGCATATATAACGAACGGGTCGAGCGACCTGTGGGTTGATTCATTCGTGTGACGTGTTCCGATGCTGTTATGCTCCGCGAAGTTTAAAATTGTTTCATATAGATTTTGTTGAGCGTTGTAAGTGTTTGTTTGTTGTTGTGTTAAGTAAATTATTGTGAGAAAGTTTGATATCGTGTTGGTTATTTCCGAATCATCTTCTCACTATAATTGGTGACCGTGATAGTATTGTAAAAAAATTGTGGGGAAGTCGATGTCGTGTTTCATACGAATCATTCGCTCTCATCAGTATGTTAATATTGAAAAATAAAGATTTTGCCTTTTCTTAAACGTGGGATTTTAGAAAGGCAAGAAAATTTTACAATAGAGAAGAAATAAAGAATTGTAAATGAGTTGAAATTCCTCAGTATTTACAGTAAACAGCAAGTTAAAGAAAGCTAGTCACTGCAATAGCGTTAGGAATTGCAGCTGAGGAGAATGTCCAACAAATATGTAAGGACAAGTCTGGCTATGGGCTCCTAAGAAAATTTTGATTCAATTGTAAGTAGTATGCTAATGTATCATGTTTCTGTAATAAATACAGCAGAAAGAATGAGAATAAATTTCTTTATGTAGCTAGAATGTTACTTAAAACTAGAGTTTTTAAATGTTCAAATTTCTGATGAAGAATTCAGATTTGAAAATGGCAGAATTCCACTTTACCAGATTTTTTTAAAAAGAATATTTTACTTGTACATAGCAGTATATATTTTACATAGCTTGTACATATTTTACTTGTCAAGATGGGTTATGAATGAATTCCAAAAATCCCAGATTATGTAAGTTAAGTAATTTTCAGTAAACGCTTTCTAACTGGTGTTTTTTCTCATGTACTCCTTGGGAAAAATTGACAAACTGGAGCTTTGCAGACTTAATTTTCATAACGTAGATAAAAAATAGTAACACTGTAATCAATTCTTACAAATACATTATTAATTATCAGTAAAGTACTGTTACAACAAAATACAATAATTTTTGTAGCCTTATTAGTACTTTTAATGGTACTTAACATACCTTATCTCTGTTTTATCTAACATATTTGTTAAAGTGTTCACTGAATTTTGACTAGCAAATAAAAAATGTTTTAGGATTATAATAAATAATAAAAGGTATGATTTTATATCAGAAAGAAGTTGTATTTTTGTTCAAATAAATGCTTTTTCTTTTTCTGTTTAGCCTCTGGAACCACCGTAAGATATTACTTAAGAGGATGAACGAGGATGACATATAATCCCGGTCAGGCATGGCATTTTTCACACACACTGCAATTTATTCATCTTCATCCTCTGATGTAATATTTAATTGTGGTTCCAGAGGTTAAACAAAAAAAAAAAAGGTCGACCACTCTTGAGAAGTGTGGTTAATTGAAATCTAACTGCTAAAGAACACAGGTATCCACAATCTAGTATTCAAATCCATATAAAAGTACAAAACTTTTGCTAGTATTTGAACCTTAGAACTCTCAACTTTGAAATCAGCTGATTTGCAAAGACAAGTTCACAAATCAACTAGATCAAGCTCGGTGGACCCAAGTAAATGCTTGATATGATTGTGCATTTCTTATTAGAGTGTGAGTTTTTAAAAATTTGTTAATGAATCTCTGTAAAAAATTTGTTTTGTCAATGATTTTAAGATCTATGTAAGCTAGAAATGCTTTTGAATATATTGCTCTTAATGAATTTAAAATTGTAAATAATTATTTAAAAAACTGTTTACTAATGAGAATAGTCTACATATAGTAATTTTTTTTTTACTAATTTATAAAGAGTTTTATGTAATGAAATGTATGCAGCTAAACACTTGCTATAAAAATTGCATTTTTAAAAAACAATAAAGATTGAAAAGAATTACCATTAGGTAATGGGTATTAGTTGTACAAATGGGAAGATAAATGTTATAAGAGTAAGCAGTCATCACATGCATTGATTACTGTCATACAACAGCTGATTAGTGAAGATTTGCAACCAACAGAAACTTTTCTATTAATAAACTATAGATTGCAACAAGTCTTGGATCTGAAAAAGGTTAAGAAGTATAATTTTTTTTAATACTACACAGTAGTATATTTTTAATAGACCATATACAATATTTTAAATATAATCATTCACACACAAACTTCTATGTTACAGATAGTATTGATTTTAAGTATAAATTTAACGACCGAATTAGATTTATGTTAATTTTATTCAAATTACAAGAACAATATTTATAAATAACTCACATCTAAAACATAGGCGATGCCCTTTCCTCCAGGTACAATCATTGCATCAAAAGGTATTGTATCTGGTCTATATTTGTACACTTCTTTAAGTGAAATATCTGGTACCAAATTTATTCCTTGCTCAGTTATTATATTTTCAAAGCTCATAAATTCACCTGCTTCTGTTATATTAATCTAAAATAATGAAATTAAAATTATTACTGCTAACTGAAATATGTCATTAACTTACAATAGAAATATACAAGTGTCCCGGTCCTCCCACTACAACTACTGCGTGGTAGGGTAGATACTTTTTTGAAACTCCTTCTTTCAGTGTTGTGTCTGGATTTATTACCAAGTCATGATGGGTTATAACATTTTTGACATCTTTATATACTCCTGCTGTTGTTACTTTAATCTAAAATAAAAAATGTTATATTGCAGCATTGCATAGGTATATAGGTATATTGCAGCATTGCAATTGTATATGGGATTAATTATTAGAGTAAAATCGACGACATGTTTATATACTTAATTTAACTTTCTTTGACAGATGACACTGTTGTTGGATTATAAAAATTATGAGGTAAAATCTTTTCTGTACAAAACATGTTAAAAGAAAAGAAAAAAATTAGATGGATGAGCGGGTGGTAAAGGGGAGACTGTTCTGATTGAAGAAACATTTTATTAAGAAAGAACATAACACATTTTTCTATATCATCAGTTAAGTGACTGGTTTAAAGCAGTCCTTCTATTCCCTTGTACTCTATGCTAAAATCTCACAATTCTAGCCAAAATACCTTTTACATCCTATAATGTTTAATTATCTATTTCATATATAATCTTTGTCATTCTTCATCAGTTTTAGATTCCACTGTTCCATCTAGGATTAAATTCAGTAAGCGTAGATATCTTAATAAATGGATCAATAATCTTGACCTACTTTTTAGAAATTCTGTTGTAAACTTCCCTTTTTCATTTTTATTTTATATATCTTATAGTCCACAATTCTTCAATAACATTAGGTTATTCCAAATCTTCAGCATTTCAAAAATCTCTGTTCTTTATATATTTGGTT
Organism: Zanna intricata; assembly: GCA_010016005.3. Classification (NCBI taxonomy): domain Eukaryota; kingdom Metazoa; phylum Arthropoda; class Insecta; order Hemiptera; family Fulgoridae; genus Zanna; species Zanna intricata. The sequence goes on from JAAAKQ030102740.1 coordinate 13,351, forward strand.
TCCTTACTTTCTGTCTTTAATTGGCATAAATCTATGTAAAAATAATTTAAAAAATTCCTTCTTTCTAATTTCTGTATTTATACTTGATATTACAGATTTACTTTCTGAGGATATGTTTAAATGGGATGTCTGCTATCTAGATTTTCTTTAAAAATCTACCCTCTGTAATTGTACAAACTAAACAATAAAATTCTGCAATTTATGGTACATTGCATTCTCATACTTTTGAAATTTATTGTAATATATATATATATACAAGTATATAAAACATGAAGCAAATTATTGCTACTTCTATAATGTTGAAGCTGTTTCTGATAGACTTAAAACCTAGACAATAATTTATAGGTCAATTATTCAGCCTTTTGACATTAAAGGTGGTAGCAAGTCCCACTTGGAGAGGTTCCAGAAAGAAATACAAGAATTTAAAATAGCAGTAGGAAATGTACAAATTTCAACTTTAAAGGTCTCTTAAAGATGAGAAAAACTATGTGTGGTAAAACTTGTCACTACTCCCCAAGGAAGGGGAACATTTTTATTATTTTTTTTTGGGGGGGAAACGCTGTGGCATTATTGTCGCTTGGATAAAACGTGTAGCAAACTAAAATCTAAAACTAGTGTAAAATTGAAATATGACTAGAAAACTTAAAAAACTAATATCACTAAAATCTTACAACTGATATCACAAACAAGATAAAATTAAAATACTAAAACCTATCACTAGATTAAAATTGAAGTATTAATTATCAATCTTAAAACTCTTAAATTATTAAATTAATCTTAAAACTAATAACACATATAAGATATTACTAAATCTTAAAATTAATATTAAGAATATTAATAACAAACGGAAGAATAAAGAAAAACAAACCAACATACATGGCATTTATAGATTTAGAAAAGGTCTTTGATAACGTAGACTGGAATAAAATGTTCAGCATTTTAAAAACTTTAGGGTTCAAGTATAGAGATAGAAGAATAA
>JAAAKQ030102751.1:0-32780 GCA_010016005.3 Zanna intricata
TTTTAATAATTACATTGTATATATTAAGGATAATTTTCGTTGAATAAAAAAAGCGTACTCTCAACTTTTTACTGTTGCTAAGAGTTGATATACTTAACTTCAGTTTGCTGGGAAAGATGTAAAACGTTAAGTGTAAACTAATAAACGTATTTTATATTTGTAAGTAAACATTGAAGTGTAATAAGTACGTTGGAATATTTCAAAACAGATTTTTCTGCATAAGAAAAACCTTTGCAATTAAGATGCTTCTTTTCTAACTCGTTAAGGGGATACTTTTATCCGTTGTTACTCACCGTACTGTTCCCTTCCTTAGAAGATTAAGCTGCAGTCATTTTAAAACAACTTTTCTGATCTAATACCTTTTCGTAATAACGATTACGTTTTAATTTCTGACTATATTCTCTTAATCACGTTATCAAAACGAATGTACCTAGCTTAATTTTTCTAAAGCCTAGCTTAATTTTTCTAAATCCAACGGATTTGAAGAATTTATTAATGTAGTAAAAAGTGAAATTAAAATCGATTAAATACGAAAGATAAGCAAAGACCTTTGTTGGCTAAGATGATGAAATTGAGAAAAATACAAGACTTGTTTTCCTGTGAAGGAAAACATTGAAATACATAGAGGTACAGATTTTGTTAAGTCCTCCTTCAGTAATCTTAAGACAAAAGCGTAACAAAGCTTTTTAACCTGCGGAAAATATCTATTTGATATATGATTAGTCATTGAGAATAGTGTAGTGGTGAAGCAAATTAATGGAATGTAGGCGATTAAAAAATGCCTAAAGATTAATATGTATTTTTTATTTAACATTTTAAACAACAGGTATTATTTTGTATAATGTTAAAGTTCGTTTTATTTTGTTGTATTTACTAAATTCTTTTTTAAATTTTATTTGTAACCTGTTACGGATAAAACGACTTTCAGATGCATCAACGTTGATAGGCCGCGACAATTGTAATAACTGAGATTGATGATGCAAACTTCAGCATTGATAATATACACTAAATATACAACATATATTAGTCTACATTAAACAATAGTCATTACGACACTTTTTGAAGCATTTTAAAAGTACATATTTCCATTTTTTCTTTATTTATGGATAATGATTTTTTTTAATCGATAATGAAGATGAATGATGTGTAGCGTGTGTGAAAATTCCATGCCTGACCGGGATTCGAACCCGGGACCTCCGGATGAAAGGTAGCTACCATTCGCGCCACGGAGGCCGGCGAGTCGTTAAGCTTAACTGAAATATTCTGTAAATAAGGAAAGGTTTTTTGTAGTATGTCCATTATATAAATGCTACCTTATGAAATTGAAAATTAAGTTTTAAAGGACTTATTGCTTAAAATTCATTAAACCTATAACAAGAATTATAATTCCCTTAATTTTATGAAATTTAAGCCTTAATATGAACTACTTTGTCTTATATAACACCAGGGCTATTATTTAGAATACCGTTTCTCTACCTATTAATTCTTTCCTTTGAAGATAAAATTGGTTATTTATTAAAGAAAATAAGAGTTAATTAATGGTACTAAATTGAAAATTACTATCATTCCAAAAGGGTAGTTAAAAGAACAAAGCAGACTGAGTCAGGTGTGAGGACTATTCATGGGAGTAAAACAGCTTAAACACCTAACTTTATGGCTGAACCTCCCTTTTTGTATCTAAATTTAACCACGTAATTTGACAGTAAATGTCCAGTTACGTTAAAATATGATATAAAGTTAAAAAAAAAAAATTATAAAACTAGATAATAAGATAATTTAAATTGTATTTAAAGATACAATTAAATTCCAGTAGAAACTATGTTTTATCTATAATAAACTTTTTATTAGTTCAGAGACTGATTTTACAATATTTGATTTTTTTTTAAATCATGATATATTTATTTTGGGGATATTTTATTTTTTATTTATTTACGGATTAACTCACTTTTTTAGAATTATTCTCAAGGTTTTTATTAAAAAAGAAGTAAAAAAATATCTTTTTACATTCTACCTTGTTTAAAATTAACGTTTGAAATTGTATGTTATTAGATAAATATATTAATAATTATTAGTATACAGATTATTAGCAAATTCAAATATAATTCTCGCATCAACAAAATAAGTAAACGCCTACTCCATCGTAAAATCATATAAGGTTTCATTTAGCTTAATAATTTGAACGAGATAAGAAGTTAAAAATAATTGCTGAATGAGTTAACTTAAGAATTTCTGTAAAAAATATCGATTTTATAACGGCTGATAAAAATTTTATTTGCATTTCATATTAATTATTATAAAATTAATATTCAGTTATACTCATATTTTTAACGTGATATGTTAATGCTTAATTCATACCTATGAGGAATATTACATGACTAAGTCCCACCGAATTATTTATTCAATTACTTGATTTTATATTTAAAATGAGAAGTAAATACAAATTTTAGAATAAAAATAATGATTATATAAGTTGATAGTAATGTAATATTCGGTTGCACTTATATACAGTAATTATTGTTATAATTAATTTTTTTTAATATGTCTTTTTTATCATAAGTTCTTGTGTGCGAAAAGGTGTGGTAATGAATTTTCATAGCCTGGAAAGATTCCGGGATTTTAACTTTATATATTTTTGAATGTATTTTACAAAATCAATACAGTATTACCAATGTTTTATCTCATGATGAGAATACAACGGTTTTTTTTTTATTTTCAGTATGATAAATATTTCTAAAGATTAGATTTTTCTCTAATATGAATAAAATGTTATATAAATACTGCAAAAATAAGTCATTTTTCACTTGAGCTTGAGCATTAAACTTTATTTTAAAACTCATTTTCAGCATATAATAGGTCTCTTCAAAATATTAACCACAGAAACACACATTCAAAACGTGTATTTAATTTACACAGACGCTATTTCACCCCCAATACTCATCATTATGGTGTAGTGAAAGCTTGCGAAATAAGAGAGAAAGGGTGCAAAGCCCTCTAACGGCTTAGGTAACGTAACGTGAAACCATAAAAGTTGTAAAACTATAACTAACCTTCGATAATATTCTGCTTTACTGCAGGCTACTTTATTTTCTAAAGGAAGGGAAAGCGTCGTAGTATTTCTTCTTTTAACACAATTAAATTCCATTAAAAACTATTTTTTATCTGTTTAATAGTTTTATTTATTACGCAAGAGACAGAATTTAGAATAATTGATTTTTCTAAATCATTATATATTTAATTCGGGGATGACATTTTATTTATTCAAAACGTTTTGATGGCGCAGCAAAGGCGATATATAATTGATGGATTGATATTCCCGCACACATAATACCTGCATGTACGCACATCCGTATTCTCTTAGCACACATAACATCATTCGTATAATCTGTTTATGGAAATGGATTTTTTAAAAACATCTGGTTATTGAATACAATAGAAACATTGACCCAAAAGAACGTCGGTAAGTGTAAAATAATTGCGATGAATTAATTAACTTACGTCATTTTCCTGTTATGTCTGTAACTGTATTATACTTGATCGATTATGTTTTTTGCTTTTAATTCCTGATTAGAGGATTTAATATTTGTCCTACCAGATCTTTTCATGAAGACCACTTATTCAGTGAAAATAGTTAACTTTTGTCTGGTGTGTAAATTAATTTACGAACTGTCAACCTCTATTTTCAAATTCATCTTTTCTTAAAATGCAAACTAGCATTTTTGAATCAAATATGTAATCATTTTTTGTCTAACATGTACACAATTTTTTAAATACACATTACACTAATAAACTAATACATACATACTGGATAAAAATCATTTTTCTTCTACTAAGTCTTTACTTAGTATGTACATGGAATACCTATTTTTATTTAATTTTCATTTTAACTGTGCCTCCATTAGGATTTCTGGAACTGTCATAACTACAGAATCAATTTAAACAGAGAAATCCACTTATTAAAACATTAAAAGTAATTTGGGAAAACCTATTTCAGAGTAGCTTCATAAAATTTTAAAGTACAGCAGAAAAAACAAACATCTTATTACTTTTTAAAATTTTAAGTCCTTATGAATACATGAAAACAAGGCATAATTAACATTGAAGTCTGATATACATGTTTCAATTGATATGTGTAGTTGACCTTCAACTTTTCTTCACATAATTGCTGATTTTCTCACTCATCAAAAAGGGAAGAGTAACAAAATATTAATTTTCTACCAGTCAGGATGTGATAAGAGGAAAACATGGGGAATTTCTACGATCACTTTGTAGTAAATAAAGAAATTTTTACTTTGGAACCAGAGGTTTGAATGGTGATATTTCTTTCAGGCGATATTATGTCATGATAACGACGCAACGGGTAATAGATGCAAATAATAAATGGGTAATGATCGGCAAACATCAATAAACATGCAATGTGTGAACGTAAGATTCCTTTGATCAATAACCGATACTACGACGCTAGATGTAACAGAAATGGCAGATGTAAGTAGACATTTAATATGTAAGTTATTCTATATATTATTAAGATGATTACTGAGACTACGGAAAAAATACATGAACAAATAATATAAGAAAAAAGAGATGGGTCTTTAAAGAAAACCTAACACCATCCAAATACCAATCGATTGCTAAGAGAATATTGTTACAGTAAAAAAAAAGTTTTAAATCCTGATTTTAAGAATTTAAAATAGTAAAGTTTATAAAGTTTCAATGCAGCATTTAAATTATTTTATTTTATTTATTTAAGAAGCACCTCACTTTAAAAAAAGATAAGTCGGTAAAAGATTTAACAAGAAATTAACTTTTCTAACTATCAATACTCATTATGAATTAAGAATCATTATCATTTTGAATTGATGACTTTTTTGGGGCGTAACAAGTTAAAGCCGGTTATGTGAATTATATCAGGAGAGGTTTGTTAAACCTCTCCTGATATAATTTACATAGGAATAGCATATGTGCAGAAAAGTTTTACGTAAATCCTTATAACATCTACAATAATCGCAAAAGTAAAATAACAGTTCTTGCATTTTTTAGTTCAACCACTGTTTAATGATAAACATCTACTTACGATCGCGGTAAAGTACGAATAGCTCTGATGTTATTTATGCATAAGCTATCGGTGAAACTAAATAAAATATAATGCACAGGATTCAAGTAACAAATTAATGCAGTATTCTTGTAATTTAGGTAGTAGTAATAATCCTTTATTTAAATTGTAGTACATTGTAAACAGATAATGGTTTTTACTGTGGTATTATATCATATTAAAAGGGATGTCTAAAATCCTTCTTGTTGAACTGTGTAAGTTTATTATACTAAGCTATGGGAAAATATCGTATAAAATTTTAGTACACATCTATTTCCTGCTTTCCTACTTTCTTTCCCTTATAAAACTACTGTTAAGTTTCTTTTAAGTATTAAAGGGTGCTCTTAAGCAGGCAGGAAAAACGACCGACATAAATAATTTAATTTTATGTCGCGATTTTTATACAGTGATTTTGGTGTATCCTTGCGAAAGTTTCCTTCACAAACTTTAAACGTAAAAACAGCAGCTTATTTTCATAAAAGAGAAAAGGAATGAAATTTTTTTATTATAGCTTTTCACATTTGGTAGAAAGAAAGTTTTATTTTATATTATTGGATATTTCCCAGATTAATATTCTTTTCGATTGATTTTTATACTCTAATAAAATTCTTTTATTTAAAATAATGATTCAAGAATTTAAATCCGAGTTTCACTGCTTCACCTTTCAAATTGTTTGGGATAAAATTATATTTTTCTAACTTAAAGCTAAAATTGTACTCAAACAGGACACATCATGTCATTAATAAATTACTGTTAAATTTATTTTTATGCTAATGAAATAGCAAATTCTGTCGATAATAAATTAAAACAATTGGAATTTTTTTTTTATCTTGAGATCATGACTTCTTACATAGAAATGATTTTATAATTCGCTAGAAATTTTTGATTAAATATTTAGTAGAATGCGATTAAAAAGCGGCCAATTTAAGTAAAGTTTGCTTTTGAGAACTGAGATTTAATAATGTTAAGCTACTTTTCTTATTCTTACTACCTTTGAACTTTTAAAGACTTCTTTTTCTGTCACCTAGACTTTTATCTAAGGATATCTTCCTCCAACACTCTTTTTAAATAATATTTTTCATTTGCTGTATAGTATTTTTTAATAACAGATGGATCAAATAATGGTGAAAAAATGATGGTGAAAAAACCCAAAACCTTTGCTATTAAATAAATCTGCTGACTGCTGCTTTAGAGGCAGAGAACTTGGGCAATAAATCTGATCAAACTTTGTACTCTAACTAAATAAAAGACTAAATTTTTCAACTTCTAATGTTTACTCCCTTCGATTCTAGTTTTTTTTTTACGCTTGATATCTTCCTTTTTTGTTACTAATCATTATTACTGTCATTTATTAATTATTTTCAGATAAAATTTCAAACTGTAAAGTGTGACAAAATGAATACATAATTACAAAAGTGCTGCAATTTTTCTGCTCTTTAATATAAGTTACAAATTTTTAGTTATTATCAGCTTTGGATTATTTTTTCAACAGTTTGAGATACAATTTTTCATTTAAAAATATAAATTTAAAAACATATAGTTGACTTTAATCTTATTTCACTTATGTGTGAATATTTATAGAGTAAATTATTTCTTAAGTGTTAGAAGATTAAAGTTAATTATGATTTTGTATCATGACCTTGTTAACTGAATGTATAATTATGCTATCGTCCAGGGGAGATATGAATAGGAATTTAGAGTTGTTAAATAATCAAAATTACTTGATTCTCGGAATGCTAGGGATCGATTTTTCAGTTCTCAGTCGACTCTAAGTTTTTCAAACAAAACTGATTTTTGTTGTAACATGCATATAGCTTTCAGTGCAAAACCCTTAATGAGTAATTCACTCTTCTATCTGGAATAAATATAGAAATGAAAGCAAGGTATTTAATACTTTTTAAAAAAGCTCTAGCCACGTGGTTAGACTTATATAATTTACTCAAATCAATATTTTATTTTAATTTAATAACATATTTGATGAAAATAAATAATAACATATTTTGTAATAGATTTTGCTGAAAAACATATTTTAACTCATTAAGAAGTTGTAATGTAAAGTTAAGCAAACAAATATAAATATACATACGTAACGCTGCACATTTTTATGAATGTTCAGTACTGAAAACGGCTTTATCTTGTCTTAAGAATAATGGACTTCAGAAAAAGTTTATGTAATATCTAGTTCTTCTCGTTATACAATATAGCTGAAATTAATTTTGCTGAAACGATTTGATTAATGTACGTTAAAAATAATCCTCCCATCTTTCTATTGCTTTCGTAATTTTGGTTTGTCAATTGTGGTGTACATGAAGTTTTATATTACAGCTTAACACATTCTCAATGAAAGAATAGATTTGTAAAAACATAATAATTTTATTTAATTTTATCTAAAGGAGAAGAAGGGTGATGCAATGGTTGAGGCGGGTTGGACATGAGGGTTGCAAGATACCGGCTCAACGGTATACTGCCTACAAAAAAGCCTAATGCTTTAAAATAAAACGCACCAAGAGGGAAAAATGGCGAGAACTCGCCATGCTGATTTGGATAATGATCCGTGGGGGTGGGCGTTCAAATAGTGACCAGAAGGTCTGAGAGACGCTTGCCTGCCCTCAGAGCTGAGAGCAAGTTTTCAGGATTTTCCTTGTCAGCCTCAGCGAGCGGAGGAGGTAGACCGCGATGAAGTTGTCCGCTTTTCTGTTGAAGAGGTCATAGCTGCCATATCTATGTTGAGCGACAAAAACAGCCCTGATCTGGGTGGAAAAAAAAATTCCGGCAGGCATACTCAAGAATTTGGCGAGGCTAGTAGCCTGGGAGATGGCGGAAGTGGCCAGTTATGTTCTGGACAATGGATTGTTTCCCAGGTGCTGAAAGGAATCTAACGTTTTTATTCCTAATGGCAGAAATTGAGATCTGACTGCTGGTGTTCGTTTCTTGTATTTGTTCAATACTATAGTGAAGGCTGTTGAAAGACGCTTATCCCGGAGATTGATCGAGGAGCTGAATGCCGGTGCCAGAATACATCTGAATCAGTACGGTTTCTGGAGGGGATGGTCTACCTTGCAGGCTGTCACAAGAGTTGTTCAATGAGCCGCCGAAATAAGAAGTTGAACTTGGAGGACCAAGCGCATTCCAATGATTGTGTTGCTTGATGTTGCCAACGCGTTTGTATCTGTTGCCTGGGACATTATTATGAATGCCCTCCGGAGAAAGGGCATTAGTACGTACCTTCAATATCAAATCAGACAGTCAATATCAATCAGACATCTGTGCTGGGGTCCCTGCTATGGGTAATTGTGTTTGACAGCCTGCTTGAGCTGCGGTTACCGGATGATATTGAGGCCATAACCTACGCCGACGACCTTGCGGTTTTAGTCAACTGTAGAATAAAGACAATGACGTTCTCCTGACCATTAATAACTGGCTGAATGAATATCAGCGTTATTATATGCAGCGTCTCTTTGAAGTGCTGCTGTTAGCTTCAGGCGTAACACGTTGAGGCTGCAAAAGGTACATCGAAGCTTCCTATTAAGAGTGATACGTGCTTATAGAACGGTGTCCTGCGAGGCATTTTGTGTTCTTGCCGCGATTCCGCCGGTTGACTTGCAGGTAGAGAGCGCAATTGGATATACGATAATATGGACAAACAGGAGGCTAGGATGAGCACATTCGATAGTTGGAACGATAGATGGCGGAGGGCCGGATTCTCTACATGGACCAAATTATTGATTTTGGACCTTAAGGGCTGGTGCCTCAGAAGACATGGAGTAGTTAACTTTTACATGACCCAGCCCCTTACAGGACATAGGAATTTTGAGATTTTCCTTCATCACATTGGTAAGAGGGATTCTGGGACCTGCATATTTTGTTATGCAAAAGATATGGCTGAACACACTTTGGTATATTGTCCAGAATGGCGTGTGCATAGGGTTACTACGAGTATTGACGGTCTCAGGCGAGAGGTCGTCGTTTCATACATGCTGACTTCTTTTGACAATTAGAGAGCGGTTGATGGGTTTGCAGTAATGAAGCAAAAAGATGAGGAAAGTAGAAGAAGAGAATACTGATTGGAGGTTTAGACTTGGGCTGGGGAGGTAAGAAGCCTGCTACTGAGTCGCCGTGCGTCCCTGATTGCAGGGATGAGGGGCGATGATGACGCACCGGGACTCGAAAATCCTCGTAGCCGGTGTACACATACACATACACGGAGGAGTCTGGGGAGAAGGACACCCCCTGCTGAGTAGTCGCGCGTCCCTGTTTGATGGGATGGGCGGCGACGAGGACGCATGGGGACTCCCGAATCCTCTACGTGAACACACATATACGCGTACATCTACACACACACACACACACACACAAAATAATAGAAGGTGGTGTGGATGAAGATAAGTGAATGCGTGATTGAAAGTTGTAGATGAAGAACGAAGAAGGCGGACCACAGAAAAGCCCACAATGGAGTGGTTAAGTACCAGACCGTAGGGGGATGGGGTGACGACGGATAGTCCTCTGCTGAGTGTTCATTTGCTGAGCTTGGTCGGATGGGTGGCGATGATGAGGCAAGGGGACTCTGGATTCTCTGAACCCAAAGGCACCTCCCCGAGGCTGAATAATACTTAATTGCGGGTCTGGTCCCGGGGGGGGGGGAGCGGAGAGCGGTGAGAAAAGTTTATTGATAGGGGGCAGGTCACTATACACATTTAATTTTAACGTCATTGCGGAACCTGCTTAGCCAGCTTAGTTCACTAGGAGGGCTAGCTCGGGATGGTTAGTGTCTCTGGTTCAGAGCCCGACACACACCATGATGATCCCATGGGGCGTATCCAACATTATTCCTTCGTAACTCATCGAAAAAAAAATAGTTGAGAATCCCAATAAAAAATTATGTAGGTGAAATGGTGTCTACCCATAACTTATTACACTTTGAAAAAAATATTTTGATAAATAAGTTTAAAGGTATGACAAACTTTACTCATAAATTTTACTTATAACGTAATTCACATAACTTTAACTTTATTAATTTTTATATAACTTTTATAACTTCGATAATTTAATTTTTAAAAGGTTTATATAATTTAACTCATATAAAATTATTTTAAGTTAATGTTTAAAGCATTATGAGTTTTTTAATTTTGTTGTCGCAGATCCCTACTGAAATGAAACTGAATTTGAAGCGGATTTGTAACCGTTTTGTGATGGAAAAATATTAAAACCTTGGATTACTGATATTGATTCTCAAACCTACAGAAATTTACAGAGAATCTATATCAATATGCTATATGTACTAGATATAAAATAGTATAAATAAGATAGTAAATTATCATACAAATCATTTGTTACGTGACAGTATTTAAACAATAATTAGTAGTATTGTTTAAATAATCGATTAACGAAAAACATCGATTAAAGAAAATTGTCAGCTATTTTAGATAGTAACATTAAGTAAGGTCACATAGTATTAAAAGCATTGTTTTGTTTATTTTTTCTTACATTGGAGTTATAAATCTTTACAATAATATCTATAATTAAATGAGAAATACGTGTAGAAAAATTCATTCCAAAAGTAAGTTGGTATTTTCGAAAATTAAATAGAAAGTAGAAATATACTGTATAAAATACAATATTACATTTACAGTAAATAAGCTGAACAACTACTCTCAAATTATTTAATGGAATTTTTCTGGGACTCTTATCATGTAAAATAAACAAGGTAGAAAAATGTATGCTAAAACAAGAAATAAACTGATATTTCAAATCCAATTTCCGGCATTACAGTGTTTGCAACACGTTACATAAATTATGTAAACTTGTCAGAGTAATCTTTTCTTAAGTTTCAATGTTTTCTTATGTTTATCAGACTTACTAACTTACAAATTTCATCAGCATAAACCGAAATTAAACTAAAATCGATCTTACTAAACAAAATAATTTTATCGTGCTTATTACACAGAAGAATATAAATTATTTATTTTTACGCAAATACAACATAAGAGTCTGACGATTGAAAAAGTGAAGTAAAATAGTATGGAGTTACATTTGGGTATAAATTTAACTCAGAAAACAAATAAGATTTCTTTTCAGAGAATAACTCTTAATCCTTGCTTAAACATTAACAAATTTAATCTAGCAGAGATAAAAGCCGTTAAATTACGCAATTCATTGATAATTTTATTACATCAAGTTAAAGGTAAATCAGACTAAGTCCAAACCGAATCAGTGCTCTTTTCTTTTTTTTTTTTTTTTGTAATTAGCAGTGTCAAGTATTAGCAGACTAGCTGAGTATGGCAGACAATCGTATGCCAGATTTATGTGAATTTGTACTTTACCGGTGACATAAAGAAATAATGTATCCTTGAAAATATATTAATAAATTATGATTACTTATGAAAACGGTTTCATTATGTTATAATTTATAAATAGGTATTCAATCTAAGTATTATGCAGTTGTATGTTTCACGAAGATTCTAGGGTTTCTTTGGTTAAGCAAAATTTTCTGTTTCCAATTATTTTTCTTCTGCTTACATAACAAGATAAAGAAAGTCTTCTGATGGTGATCGCATTGCACAACAAGAGCAGAATATATAACAGCCTTATAAGAAAAAATACATTTTAATTATTATTCAATAGATCAGTTAGGAAAATCAAAGCTTTCAATAGTAGAGATGAGTAAAATAAAACAAAGTTGTTGGCATTGTTTTATCTCGAAAATTTATTAACTTTGATTGTGTAATCGAGATTATGATCCAGAATTCTATTTTTTTTTAAATCAACTTTTTAAATACCATTTTAAATAAATTTTTTAAATTATTTTTAATACATGAGTTTAGGAAAAATGAAAGTTTATAAAATTATAATTATAGAGATAATCGTGAAAAAATTAATAAGAAATAACAAATGAATCAACTTTTAGTTTGAGTCTAATGTTTTAGTTAGTCTTTTGTTAGAGTTTTTTACTAATTTAAATTTAGCTGATCATTAAGGCCTGAATATTAAATGTTTTTTAATCCGTCAATAGTAAGATCTTTTTTTTGAAATAAAATACATATAGAAATAAATTTCTATTCAAATGAATACACATGCCGGCCTCCTTGGATGAGTGGTAGCGTCTCGGCCTTTCATCCGGAGGTCCCGGGTTCGAATCCCGGTCAGGCATTGCATTTTTCACACACGCTACAATTCATTCATCTCATCCTCTGAAGATATACCTTAACGGTGTCCGGAAGTTAAACAAAAAAAAAATACACAACAAAGGGAAATATAGTTGTAATTTCTATACAGATTTTACGAAATTGCGACTTAAGTCAGTAGAACTGCTTTTGAACCTATATGCGTAAAATTAAAACCTAGAGTTACATGAAACATTGTTTATTTTTAATCTTTATTATGCCCGGGAGAAACAAGGGCATTTGTGACTGGTGAAACCAATTTACATGCAGCGCAAACCGTCCTCGCCGCTCATGTCTTTTGAAAGGAATGTTAAGTAATTACTGTTTTGAAAAAAGCTTTATTAAATCTAATTTTACTTTACAACTTTAACTTTAACTTTATCTAATTTTTTAACAACTTTTATAAGTTAGACCAGCTTTCTGACATTGCAATGTGTGTGTAAAATGATAAAATTATGACTGACAAATGTAATTATAGTTTTTTCATTGTTCAAAAACGATGAAAAAAATTGATTAATTTTAATTTGTGTAAAAATATTTTTAGAATTTACTGTATGTTAAACTACATCACAAAATATTAAAGAATTATATAAAATAATAAATTGTAATATGTCAATGTAACTATGGCGTAATAGTTTACGTACAGTTTTATTTGGATAAACCTTGCTAAAAATTAAATTCATTAATTATTACTATTTAATTTTGAATTATTTTTTCTTGAGGGACAGAGCAACTGTTAGAAATTCAAAATTAAAATATCCAACTTTTCTGCATTAGAGCTGAATTCACAAAATGTTTAAAAATTGAACATATCTTAGTGTTTAAATAAAAGTATTCTAAGAGTTTCATTAAAAAGTCCACTCGTATTTAGTTGGATCGGAATAGAATAATCAGACAAATAGATAGACAATATTTTAAAATCTATTGAAATCACACTTATTGCATTAAATCGGATATGAACAAGTAAGAAAAATATTTCATCAAGTAAACAGCCACAAAATTATTATTATAAGTACTTCTTATATGTAGATGAACAGTTGCAATCTTAAAATTTACAAAATATTTAATTTCATTTTATTTTATTTACAAATTATTTTATTTATCTTACAATTTTAACTAAAACCTTTAACTACTTTTCAAGTTTATGTGGCAAACTTTATTAACTTTCGGTTCTTGACTGGGTTTAAACTCAATGACTTTTTAAAGTCGTTGATTAGAAGTAATTGAAATTATTAAAAATGGCTCACTTTTTATTATTTATTATACTATATATTTATATATATATATATATATATATATATATAATATTATTGTTATTATTAATTCACCGTATAAGCTGGAAGCCTGTGAATAGGAATATGAAATTGACGTTTTATAGCGCGTATGAAAAATTTCGTGCCTGACCGGCATTAAATTACACGGCATAAATTACTTTGTTTTCTTTCTCCAATCAGTTTTCCAACTGCTGCCGAGTATGGATATGTGTGTAAAGGCCGATGAAATTACTCTACCGGCTATGACGTAGCTGTAGAAATAGTGCAATGTAAGTGTAAACGTACCGGTAAATATGAAGTCTTGAACACACAATTCGTCCACTTCTGAGATGTGTAGTTAATTGAAAGCCAATCATTAAAGAACACCGGTATCCACAGTATAGCGATAAAATACGTATAAAAGCACATTAAAACTAACCCTTGACTTCGAAAATCAGCTGATTTTGCGATGACGAGTTTAACTAATGACTAACCGGCGGGTTAGTTATAAATTGCTTTTGTATATTTAATAATATTATTTTATTTCAGTTCAGGCTTTTTATCCCATCACAAAATTTAAGGGTGCTAATTTATTAAAGAAAGTTGTTTAAATCTGAGAAAAAAAAATGAAAATGATAATATGAAAAGAAACCGTTACCCAAAAATCTCCATGCTTTATTCACAAAACCTTATACCAGTTTATTATATATGTATTAATTGTAAAGTATCAAAGAATCTCCCAGTTTTAAAAATAAATTGCAGTGTTATTAGAAAATCATATAATTAATAAAAACATTTAATTCTCAAAATAACAAAATAATAAGAGAGAAAATAAGAATAATAATAATAAAACCAAAATTTTTTTCAAATTAATAATTCTACAAAGTGAATAAAAATAATGAAATTATGGTCGATAAGTTTATGAAGAAACTTAATATAATGCTGACCGAATAGCAATAGAACAGTTGTCTACGATGGTGTTATCTATTAATTTGTACAAAGACTGTAGTCATATAAAATTAAGACAGATGAAAAAGAATTTTTGCCAGTTTTCGATAAGTTAAAACATGCTATAGATCGACTGTCCTAATACAGTCGATCTATAACATGTTTTATAGTTTATGTTATAAACAAGACTCATTGTTTATAATCAAACAATGATTATAAATACCTTCATCATTTCATAGCACATGGATCATTATTTCCAAATTTCATTTCATTACTTTCTCATATTATTACTACTTGATTATTTTTATTCAGCTGTAGTTGATTTTCTTGTTTTTTAAATTTATTGTTTACTTCCTTGTACGAAGTAAAAAAAGTATTGTGATAGCGAAAAATTTTGGTTTTCAGATTTTAACGGAAATATCCATTTTGACCGTCCCTGAATCCATTTTTCTAGTTTCGGTGTGACGTCTATACGTACGTACGTTACGTATGTCGCATAATTAAAAAACCGATTAGCCGTAGAATTTTGAAATTTTGGATTTACGACTATTATAACATCTAGTTGTACATTTTCCCTTTTAATTGGAATCTGCTGAACCAAAAGTCTCCAAAAAAGCCCAAAAACCCAAAAAATTTGGATTTTGGACTGCAACAATAAACCCTCATTAAGAGTTTTTCAACAATATATTTTAAAGAATATTTCAGCAAATTTATTTTAATAATATATTTTAATTTTATTGGTTCCTGAGTTATAGCCATATGATATATTTGGATCTTACAAGGGGAAGGCACATAGGTTCGAATCAGACTTCATCTCCATTTTTTTAATTTAAATATAATAATACTTATTAACCTTTGATTGAAAAAAAAATTTACCATAAATAATAATTCAATAATAACAATAATAAAAAAATGAAAGATATCAGAAGTTATTAATGAAATAAAATTTTGTCAATTTTTTTATTAAAAAAAAAAATTGTATATGTAATTTAATATATTTATTTTTTATTTTTTTTTTGTTTAACCTCCGGAACCACAGTTAAGTATTACATCAGAGGATGAAGATGAATGATGTGTAGCGTATGTGAAAAATGCCATGCCTGACCGGGAGTCGAACCCGGGACCTCCGGATGAAAGGCTGAGACGCTACCACTTGCGCCACGGAGGCCGGCCCTATGTAATTTAATAGGCGTACAAGGAAGTCCACAAGAGATTTTTTGGTTAAAAGAATGCTTTTCTCATCAGATTTTTGGTAGGCATCACCAGAATTAAGTTACGTTGCACAACGGTAATGATTAACTGATATTGAGCACAATTCAAACGAGAAAATGATACAGTAGTTTTCAAGAATAACAAGACTCATGCCAAGATTAATAGAAAAAGTGAGGATTGAATATTTTCTCGTAGCTTTAATCAGTGAACCAAATAGACGATTTGCATAATAATAGGCTAAGTCGAAGGTAATTCAGTCCCATAACCGTTACGTTCATTCTGTTCACCATTCACCAAAGTGACCAGCTCTGCAGGGGACAAAAGGTTGATTACTTTTTAACTGATTTTAAAATTTGGACGTTTTACTCGTATTACTAGATAAGTAAGCTAACAAATAAGGCAACAACTAAAATTGTCCCCCCCACTTTTTGTTCTGAGACATTCGATGTATAACTGCTTCTCCTTCGGAAGGAAAGAATGATTTATTCGTCATTCTTTCCCTCCAAAGAATGTAAAATTGTATGAAGTTTTGTAAATAAAGCTTGAAGATTTTCGAGTTTTTTGTTTAACTCTTTTACTTCTTATCATAATTTTCAATTTTCGTTGCTCTTATTTTTTTCTCAGATTTTAACAAGTTGTTTTTTTTTAAATTAGTTACCATTTAACTTTCGTGGTAGCATGAAAACATCTTAAAATATATCAATAGCAGCTTTTAGAAATTTGCCTCTAAACTCGGACAAAACTGTAAAAGCTATACTAAGTTGTTGAAACCACAGTTCCTATTTAAAACAACTGATCTCTACAAATCAGAGTTGCTTTGGCTGATATTAATGATCTTCATGATACAGCTGAATTGAGTAATGTTATTGCTTTTAAAATTGAATATCGTCTAGAATTTGGTAGAATTAGCATGCCGATATAAAATAATATATTTGGCTCAGTAAAAACCAGAAAGGAAAAATTACCAGTAAATTTATTTCAGAAAAGGTAGGTTTTCTTATGTTCAGCAACTCAATCAAAGAGGGTTGGTTGTAAAATTGTCTGATATATAACATGAAATTACAGAAATACAATTTTAGACATGATTTTTCACATGCCTTTATAAAGTAATAAACAATCTTTTTTTCTAAATTTATATATAAAAGATTGGCACCTATGATATCAACTGTAACATTAAATTATATTTAAAAAAATTAAGAAGCGATATGAATTAAATAGGAAGATTTACTTCTCCACACCATGTTTGCTTGCTTCCTTATGAGTATAAATTGTCTCAAATATACAGATATTTATTTTAATGACAATATTTTTTTTAAGGAATTAATGAATAAAATTAACAACTACCGTCAGGACGATTTTTTCATAATTTTTATTTATGTGAAGATTTTGCAAAAATTGGAATGACTAATACTGAGATAGTTTCATAAATTATTTCTGATTACCGAACTCCACGGGTAATAATTTTAAGTTCCATTTGATTGCGGTTATATCTTTACTTGTATTTGAATTTTATCTTGGAAAGTTTGAAATCAACCACTGTAATAGCTGATCTATAATATTCTTGATTGGTATTATCCGTAACGATAATTAACATATCCAACTAATAGAATACGTTTTACATGATACTAATTAATATAATTAGCAGTAAAAATCGCTTATTAAAAACAATTATATTAAACTGATACAAAAGTAAGTTCCGTATTTTATAGGAAGTTCTATATGTAAATTTTTATTTAGAAATAGAGATTTTGGTTTTTAACATTATAAGTAATTGTTAAAAGTTAAGATATGACTGGTACAAAAACACTAATTTTTATAATGATAAAATAAGAAGTCCTGTTAACATAAGATACATAAATTGAAATTAATAGAAAGTGAGAATTACATTAGGTACTATCACTAGCTACTCGTAAATGTATAATACGAATTTAGTAAATTTATTCAGGTTAAATCTGAATTTAATTTAAGCATTAGTTGATACTACGTGTACTTAAAGCTTAACGTAATTTTCTGTAAATAACTTTATTTCTTATTTTTAAAACAAAAAAAACTGAAAATTTTTAATCGGATACCCGTATAAAATTACGTACAAAGATACTTGTATTATTTTGAAAAAATAAAGAATTTTGATTTTAATTATTCGGATAATCATAAACAATTTTGTCTTACAAGTGAAGGAAATATATATTTCATAATTTTTTTTTTTACCCATCCAAGGAAACGCATTTAAAAATAATACAAAAAAAATTTGGAAATATAGAAATATAATGCCTCCCCTTTCTTAGTTTATTAAAAGGATAAAATACTAGAATTACGGTCACGAGGCTAAATAAGGAAGGTAATATTGATGAGAAAGGATGGAAATCAATATTATCTTTTCACTGTAATTGACAAAAATTGAAACACGCCAATTTGACATGTTTAATTAATAAAATGAAAACTACTTTCTGTAAGTTAGGAACAAATATTTCTTAGTTTTAAGTATTTAGCTAGTTAACATTTTTTTCATAACAATAAAATGATCAAGTTGACCTTATAAAAACATAAGCTATAATTGCTTGCTAGTTATTTTCTAAACAGTCACATTTTTAATTAATTATTTAAAAACTGCTAAAATAGATATTTAAAATATTTTTGAAATATTGTTTTGATACTTACTATATAAGATATACTTTCTTATTCTATTGAATTATCCTAATGAGAAGATCTCCCATTATCACAATTTCTTATTAGTTGAAATATATGAAATTACCATCATGCTACCATCAGTCACTGCAGTGATACAAAAATATCGCATACAATTTAGTATTTTTCTTATATCTAGTACATTTTTTCATAAACATATACCAATTACTTTTTCATGTAAATACACATACGCGTGTAGGTATGTATTTTATATATATATATATATATATATATACATCAGTGTATCAATGATACATGGTTTTGAGTTAAATTATAAGAAATAATTAATTAATAAAAATGTTTTTAATTCTAAACAATCATGCAGTATAATAAGAAAATTACCCCATCATTCAGCGATCAATAAATTCTAGGAAATTATTTTTAAGTAATATTTAAGATATTTCATTAAAATGTAAGTTAAATTTAAAGATAACCGGCTAAAATCTAAAAAATTGTAATTTTAAATTATTGTAAACAATGAAAAATTTATTTTTCATTACTTCGAATTGGTCAAAATATTTTCCAGTGATTAATAAGATGTATATTTTTTATTTAAATACCAATTTAAATAAAATATCCGGGCTTAAGACAAAGAAAGATTATTACTTTGATTTAGGTGAAACAAACAATAAGATTTGATAAAAAAAAGTCAGCTTATTATGTGGAGTTTTCCCGTGAACACTATGTACAGGATATTTTTAAATAGTAACTGCACCAGTTATAGAGTACTAGTTGCTTTTATATTTCGTAATTAGCGATAAAGTATAATTAACACCTTAAGTATTTATTTTAAACGTTAAAAATAAATCGCAATTTATTACATGTATAGAATGCTATATATACTGCGGTCTATCAACAATTTAATCGATAGTAGATCAAATTGACGTATGAAAGATAAATGATAACTAGAAACAAAACTGATTTTTGTAACCGGTCGATTTTTTTTTAAAGTGTATAATTGATTAAAATACATAACAATGATGATTTTTCTCAAGGTGAGATCTAATGACCCTCTGCTGTAAATTAATAGATAACAAATAAAGCTTAAATAATTTATATTGAAAAAATTAAGTACTAAAAAAATAAACATTTCAATGATGTAATAATGAAATTAAGAAAGAAAACTGACTGAATTAAATTGTCGTAAAAATTACCTAGCATATTAAAACGACTAATGCTATATAAATAAATGATAATTCATTCAGAATTACTTCTTCCTGATTAAAATTAAATAAAGTATCTTATTTGGTAAAAAATACTAATATTTGTACAAATTATTAAATGTAATTTACTATATATATATTAGAAAATTCATATAATAATTTAATAAACCTTAAATATATAAATATGTTTGAAATTATTAAATTATTAAAAAAAAAACACAAATAAAGAATTAATATAAAAACGTTAAATGCCGGTATTAATAATGTAATTAAATATTTAAGTAAAATAAATAAAAGAAAGTATTTTAATACAAGCCGTTAAAATTTATTGTAATAAAAGTATTTTTTTCATTGAATTACAAGAGAGTAATTTTTTATACTTAGTTTAGAATAACCAGAGAAAAATGTTACCAACTTGTGAATTTGAGATATCCTTGTAGAGCTAAACACGAAGTGAACCCTTCGAAGCTCGTTCAGGGAATGAACCCTCTGGAGTCCAGCTCATCCTTCGACCTTTTAGCATTGCAGCCAACATAACAATACATTTCCCGCGGACAAATAATATTCCCTCTCACTTACCCTCCAATCTTGCATCTTACGTTCCAACCGTTGCATAAAATTTTAGGATACTAATAATTTGGACGAAATATATTAAAATATGTGTCGATGTACATACATAATAAAACTTTTAACCGTTTCATCTGAGATACTTATATTCAAAAATAATCAATGCTTACATTAAAATAATAATGAGCCAAAATTAAGTATATTGATATAATTACTGCTTACTTCAATTTATCCTGCAGTTATAGTGTCAAACAAATTCCACACATACACTAGAATATTTATATTAAATATTGGTAATCATTCTCAAAATCTAATCTTTAGAAATTACAGAATTAATGATTAATAACATTAAATTTAACTAGATTAAATTTTATTTATTTACTTTTCTTAATAACGTTTTTGTTGATACCTTTCGAAGCTCGATGGTAATGAACTCTTGCAATATTAATTGCAATTCTGTTGTAATAATATATATATATATAAGTACTAAATGTCATATCGCATTGATTAATCAAAATGAGGGTTTAATCAAAAGGTACCTTTTGATTAAACCACGAATTAATAGTGATAGAATAAAATAAAAAAATATCCTTAAAATGGATAAAAACTCCTTAAAGTAAATAAGGAATTAATGATAATAATTAAGGTAAAATAATTGTAATCAATTAATGTTACTATTTATTTTGTGGTCCAGAGTTTGTACGAAGGTTTACTTATAAATGTGTACCTTATATATTCATGTTATTTGATCACTTTGGTTTTTCATCCGAAAGATAGATTCGTAAGTCTGAAATACATAAAAGTAAGAGACACAGGCATGTACATGATATAATCCGGAATTTGTTTATTGTACCTGGATTGTCAACATAATTTTGGTTTATATTAATAAAATATAATTTATTATTATTATATATATTAATGTAATTAATAATAGTGTATAAATATTTGTTTTCCTATATTTAAAATTTTTGTCAAAATAGTAAAATGTTTTAAATCTTTAAATATAAATCGGGGCTTTTTAATCTATTTCAGCTATAAGAAACTTTAAACTCGTTTCTTTTTCTGATATTTGGAATTTACTAAACAAATATAAGATGAAATTTTCATAAATTATAAAGTTAATAATGTTCTAAACGTTAATCTGGTTTCAAATGTTCAATTTTATAAATAAGTTATATCTCATCTCAGAACAGTGCATTGGTCCAGAGTGTATTTCCATGATTTATAGACACATGATAATTTATAATAAACATTAAATAAAAATTTATACAGCCATTAAAACTACAAGTATTACAAATCCCTCCAACACATCTCACAACAATTAATAAAGTAATGTAAACAAAACCAAAGTTACAATTTCTAAATAGTTATCAATCTTTAGCAACTCGAAGTTTATATATATATATATAGTTTTTGTGAGTGAAATTTAAAAAAAAGAAAATAAAGTTTTCATTCCATTCAAGGCAGCAATATAGAAGAAATTAAAGGTACAAAAATTCGTAGATTATCATTTAAATCACAGGTTCCTTTAAAATGATTTAAAAATCACCATATCTATTAAATTTAAATTAATAAAATATATTACCTTAGAGAAATAAAAAATAATTTTGAATAAGATGGTATCTAATCCTAGTTTAAAACCAAATCTTATTAGAAAAAGAAAAAATCAATATAAAATTTTCAAAATATAAAAAGATCATTAGGAGGTGATAGTGTAAAAAATAATTTTGACAAGATAAAACAATTTTTGTAAAATTTTTTTTCTAAGTGGTAGGTTGTAAAATTTTACATATGTATTATATATATATTTAAAAAACATAGAAGGGATTATATTATAATTAAAAAGGGACGGTAGAGATAATGTTATAAATAATGTGTAGTGTTAAGAGACCACAGGAGTCCAAGAGAAAGTCTAAGAGAAGGTGCCGTAAGAGGTGATGCTGTTCCTACTGGTCATCTCCCCCCCCCAAAAAAAAAAACAACATAACAGTGCTCTTTTTATGTATAAAAATAAATATCGCGCTTACAAGTTCTTCATGTCACTAAAATTCTTCCTCGAAGACAATGCTATCTCTTTACTTCCAGCTTCACTTTTTCGTCACTAGTACTGGCTATTTAGTGAGCTTAATGACTCTAAAAGAGAAAACATTCTGACTAGTACCTGATTATAGGCTAATTTTTGACGAAATTCCTGCAAAAACCTATTTTTAGTATACATTTAAGGCATATAGTTTACATTTAATCATACGCTTGGTCGAAGTGAACTCTAATATCGGTATGTATAAACCCAAATACAGCAGACAGGTTTACCATAAAACAATAAATACAGAAAGGCAGCAGTTGATATGCAATGAAATAAATTACTTCAATTAGTATTAGATCTTTATAAATTCTCACGTGCAAGATCAGATGTTTGCTAATATAAAACCAGAAAATATGCTAACGTTAAGAATAAATTGTAACTCAATAAACAGAAAGAATTATTGTTGCCAAACTATTTATTATACTCGTATAATAGTTTACCCATATAATCGTATACGCGTAAATAGTTTATTATTCACAACTATAATTGTGAATTCATGTTGAATGTGTAATGTTGTTGTAGGTCAAGATTTCGATGCTGCGAGCAGCGTTTTCAGTGGGAATTTGATATCCAATCGATTTGATCGTTGCGTATATGGCATTCAAAGTCACATGGGTAGTTAGATTGATTTAGAGTAGGCGAGAGGGTTCGCGCTTCCTACGGCGAGGGCATTTGCTGCCGAGGTATCTTACTCTGATGCTAAATGTCGACCACAGCATTTGCATCGAGGGTATCCCGACCGAGGCCTGGCTGATGACTGAGATATGTAATCAGTAGGTCAATAAGACGACTCCCGGTAAAGCCCCTCAGGGCTAGGAACGGGAGGGGTGGTGTGGCGACCGGAATCGTCACTTGGTGAGTGTCTTCCCCTACGGGGTTGGGATATACTCGTATTAAAAGCCAAAATCGGGTAATTGCAGAACAATCCTATCAATTTTTGAGAAACAACTTTTAGATTAGTTTCTTTTCTTCCAAATACAATCTTCCTATGCAAATTTATCAACGTATCTTAACTTTGGAGACGTAGTAGATAGTAGACAAAAAAAGGATTGTTTTAAGAAAGATTTTTCATTATAAATTACACTTATACTTCTACTTGAAAATATCATCATTATCTCTGTTTGCTTAGACGGTGTATTTGCACAAAATTGTTTATTAATTTTCTAAAAACAGTGTAACGATAACGAATTTCAAAATAAATTAACTACGTCTATGTTATTCAAAAATATTTGTTCTTGCCCGATATATTTCTTTTTAGTATCATTTTTTTATATTCTTGGTTCGATAAAGTATTTGAGTAAATATAATTTTTTTGTTTTTAAATTTATTTTTTATTTCCCTATCCGACTTTACTGGAGATGAACCTCGTTTCTAAAAGGAAGGCTCTAATTTGCTAAATTATTCTGAAAGCTTTCAGAAGTTTACAGCAAACTCAGCTATTCAAACCTTTGAATCGCTAATTAATACTAGCATTTGACTAGTAAATTATGAAATTAATTGTGTTGTTATTTTATTTTGTACTGTAATTGGATTTGTCATTTATAAATAGAATTAATTAATTAAAACAACGTTGCAATATGCATCTCAGAACCTTCATGATAGGTCCAGGATGTGATTGAATTTTTTATAAGTTACATTTTTTTAAAAATTGAAAATATTTCGCAGAAAAATTATTGAAAATTTTATGGAAATGTCGTTTATTAATTTTGAATAATAAAAATCTGACATTGAAGCTTGGAAATTAAAAAATAAATGTTTCCGATTGAGAGAAGATGGAATCCATGGTAAATTTTTTAAATGCTGGGTCATCTATCAGTGACTAAGAACCAATCAAGAAACGCGTTACATTTAAGTAGTTGAGCTATTAAACTATAATCTATTAATATACAAACATTTTGGTTTACGCTTATGTGTAAGTTTTAACGGATGATGAAACAAGTGTTTTATGTCTTTATATCAGAAAAAAAAATTCACAAATACAGTTACATAGCTACATTTGGGAACAGGAATACACCCATCTTTATGTAATATTTAGAAATAATTCAAACTAAAAACGTGTTATAATGAAAATATATATAATATATATAAATATGTTATATATATATATATATTATCAGTACGTGAAAATTTACATAAAGGCTTAAGTTACAGGATGTTAGTCATATAATAAAGATAATTAATACGTTAATTTATTCATAGATTAATAATTAGACTATAATAATTATTTTTATATTGTTATTAACTGTAGTTTTACTTTGCAGTCAGGGTTTTTCTGGAAACAGTTTCTGCAGTAATACCACTACCTCTCTCACTTTCTACTATAGAAGGGATATTTTTTTATCAGACGAAAGGCGAACCTAGTACAGGCGTTGTTGCGATGGCCTGGACATTGCATTACATGTAATCCCAGCTTATCTTTTCGGCACATAAGTTTTCTCAAGGTTATTCTAAAATGAGCTAACAAAGGGTATTATATTTGCATAAAGTGGAATCTTTTTTTTTATAAAATATAGTTTAGGTGGATATATTTAGTAAGGGAAAAAATCTAATGATGTATACGGTTTATTACGCTTTTCGTATTGAAGATGTGTTACCTTAGATACTGTCTTTGAGTTAAAGGTTCAGTTTGCGATAAAAGTAATATATCTAATATGTCGGTTTTATCGCTGCCGTATAAAATACTGTTTTATAATTGATAAAATCAAGGAATAATTTTTAATAATAGTGACCATATTGTAATATACAGAGCGTCCCGGGAGGATTCTGTTAATTTTTTTTACGTGTATTTCGCTCATTAAAAAAATAAAAATGTTCTTCTAAATATGGATCCAAAAACCTTCTTTAGCGAATTAAAGATTTAACCCAATTAAATAGTGAAAGATTTCGCCCCGATTTCTGCTCTTCGCTGAAATGAAGCTCTACTGAAATTCTGGTAAGGTAAATTAAGAGATGAATTTAGTGGTTTCTTATGGTTTTTGACTTGAAAACGTTTAAAAATGAGTCCGAGAACTATTATCAATTATTATCATCATTGGTTTCTTTGAAAAAAATATTGAGTTAAAAACCAGTGTTTTAGTTTTAGCATAAAACTTTATTAAACTTTCAATAAAAACAAATAAAATTGATGGGTTAAGTTGATAGAAAATTTAATTGTGAGAAAATTTATGAAAACTATCATCATTCAACATTCAACAACAGCAATTTAGTTGTACTTTCATGTGAAACAATAACAGAAAAACTACGCTAATACGTATGAACGCCTATAATATTTACGTCCTTAGTATTATGATGTTATTTCTTAATTATTAGTGCATTAATTCACCTCTAGGGGCGCTATAATACTACAAAATGTTAGCAGTCTGTGTTTAATCTTGCAGAGAGAAAAGATCTACAAACAAAGGTTTCAAACATTGTTGTGGTTATAATTCAGAATCTTGTTTCAGTGTTCTTTATTTGTTATTGAAAAGTTAATTTTCAGTAAAAATTTTATTTAATTATTTGAAGTGTCCCATTTATGATTTATATGTATTTAAGTAGTTCATTTACACTGATTTTAAAAGCAATTGATAATAATAGATAAGTGTTTTTTTCATTGTAAAAGAGAAATGCTGAATAAGTTTACAAATCAGGAATATTCCGACATTCATTTAATCTATCGTTTTTGTAACGGCAATGCTATACGAACCGTTAAAAACTATCGTCGAAGATTTCCCAATCGAAACATTCCTAACCGGCAGGTATTTTCAGATACTCACCGGCACCTAAGGGAAAGCGGAACTTTTAATGTAACATCTGAATGAAAAATAGATGTGAATGAGGAGATTTTACATATGATAGACTGGTTCAACTACTAGTACTCATGGATTATCTGCACATTTTGGGAGTCCACGCTACAGTATATGGCGGACCTTATAAAATGAAGATCTCTATTTATATCATCCTCAACCAGTTAAATGTGCTCAAGAAGGTGATTCCAATCTGTTGTCGAATTATTGTCAGTGGTTATTACAAAAAAAAAAGTGCTTTGCTGATATTATCTACAGATGAAGAAAAGTTTACGAGAAATCGGATCAAAACTACACACAATAAACATTTTTAGAAACATGACAATCCTCGTGAAATCATTGGAATTAATTTCTAGCTTCAGTTTTCATTAAATCTCTGATGTGGGATACTAGATATTCTTCGTCATATTTCCTCACTACATTTTCAAAGATATATTCACAGGTCTGAACTTTTTTCAAAATGACTGTCGCGATAGTCTATTTTTATAGTTTTGTTACTCATTATCGGTATAAAACATTTCCTAACCGCTGGGTTTTTCGTAATGAACCTCAAATATAAGCAGCTAGATCACCTGGTATGAATCCCTTGGATTTCTTTTTGTGGGGTGAGGCTACTTGGAAGCGTTGGTGTATGCACAATAATCAGAGAATGCAAATGAACAATTACAAAGAACCACGTGGGCTATTGAAGAAATCAAAAACAACCCAAGAATACTAGAAAATGGTATCTCATCTGTAACTCGCCGTACTGAAATGTGTTTTCAGGTTGATGGCACGGCCGGCCTCCATGGCGCGAGTGGTAGCGTCTCGGCCTTTCATCCGAAGGTCCCGGGTTCGAATCCCGGTCAGGCATGGAATTTTTACAGACGCTACCAATCTTTCACCTCATCCTCTGATGTAATACCTACATGGTGGTTCGGAGATTAATAAAAAAAAAAAGGTTGATGGCTCGCAGGAGACCTACTACCGGCTGCCCGGATAATCCTGCTGGGAACGTCGTAGCCGGGCCCAGTATGATCATTCGGGTGGTTAGACGCAGTAGCAACCCCCCAGGGCCGAGTTATGTTGGAAAAGCGGAAGCGGGTCCGCCTTGGGAGGGCGGAAGAGAAAAATTTTATTTTGTTTAAGAAGTTTAGCTTGTTTTTACAATTTTATCCAATAATATGAGCTTTTTGTTTGAGTGTAAAATTGTAATTCAGTATTTTTATTATTGATATACATTATTTTCTTGCTATTATTTATTTTTTATTGTTTTATTTACACCAATTTTCTCATAATAAAATTCTCAATCAATTATGACCATAACCACTTAATTTTATTTTTTATTGGCAATTTAACAAAGTTATTTTATACCAAAGAAAAAAAAACTGTTTTTTTTTCAACTTAATATTTTGTTTATTATACTGCATTTCGTAGAACATAATGATAATACAGTTCTGGGACCCATTTTTCTAAACTTTGCAGATCATAAACAATAAAAAATCTAAATTTCCTCCTTAATTTACCTTCCCAGAATTTCAAGAAGACTTCATCTCAGCGGAAAAGCAGAAATCTGGACGAAATCTTTTACTTATTAACATGGTTAATTTTTTAGTCGCGAAAACGAAGCGTTTTCAGACCCATGTTTATTTGAACTTTTTTCATTATTTTAATGAGAATAATACGCCAAGACGTTTACCAGAATATTCCCGGGACGCTCTGTATATTACAATATACCATATTGTGTATTAATATTTTAATAAAAGAACACAATTTTCAGTGTTATCCAGAGTAAACTAATTTGTTTAACAAATATTTCAAAATAGTTACTCACTTCGCCTTTATCACCATGACGATTTTAAGTAGAAAATTTACTATTTGTTGATTTAGAAAATAATTATTACCGTACTATCTCAAATTTTCTCCAAACGCTGGTAAACTACATAAATAATATCTACTACAAATTCTAGGGGTAAAAAGTCCTGGATAATGCTATTTGTTTATTAAAAACATTTTTTATGTAAAAATTATATAAAATAACGTTACGAAAAAAAAGTTTAGCTATCAAACAGCTTCACTTCTAATTCTGCTTTTATTCTTCTCTCTTGAAACTTAACAGCAAAAATTAATGAACCGAATTTGGTATTTAATTTAATGTAATTTAGTAGTATTATAAATTTGATCAAAATACCACAGAAATAAATACGGATTCTCATCAGTTTAACTGACCAGGGAATACTTGACTTATTTGTCTGAAATTTTACGTAGCTTTCTAAATCTTTTTCTTTAACTCGCTTAACCAAGAAGACCCCTTCAAAATTTCAACTGACATTACAATCTTTTTCCCTTGATATTATATCATTCTGTAGAGAAACTACTTTTTTCCTTCTTCTTGTTCTTTTGTATTTCACTCTGTCGTTCTACGTTTTCATGTAAACTTTAACTGATTTTAATAGAAACTAAAATATGTGCACATTTTAACTGTTTCATGTACGTTTTATCTGGAAGCATACCTTTAAAATTTTCAGATTTTCTGATTCCGTATCCTTTACCTTAGTTAAAGATACCTAGTAACGTCATTAGGTTTAAGTCAAGAATTTTAGCAAAGCGACTGATATTCTCGAAATATTAAAAATTGTTGTTTAAGAATTCCATTCATCAGCGCTGTTTGTGAGTAATATAGGTTAAAGATTAATGTACGATAAAATATCATTATTACAATATTTATGGATTATTTTTCAGTAATTATATTTTTTACGGAAGCAAGTGTTTAGATAAAATTCACCAATTTATTGCCGTTTATGACTTCAACAAAAAATTATGACTTCAACAAATTCACAAAATTTGTGAACGTGATCTTAAATTACTTATAAAAAAAAAAAAAAAAAAAAAAAAAAAAAAAAAGATAACTTATACAACTACTATACTAACTACATACAATAAGTTTTCATCACATAAGCTCAATTCTTGTGAGTGGGAATATGATATATATGTTCAGCGATAAAAAATGAAAAATTTAATTGTAATTCAAGTCAAGAACTTTCTGGATAGACAAAGACTACCAATTCGTCACGGAGGTCGACAGAGCAGTTCATTTGAAAATATTCAGTATTTTTTACTAATTCCTTAAAGTTAATAAAACATAACTTAATTTTATTTATCGATAATCACAATAATAAATTTTGTAATCACAAAAGTTAATAATTACCGAACTAGATTTTTTATTCGACTACTGTGGAAACCTAATATAATTCTATTTCAGCATAAAATTATATAATAAAAGAGACCTATTGTGTTGTTAATATCGTGTAACTCTATTATTCTTATTCTTTTACAGCATTAACACAAAGATAAAAAAAAAATCATCTTGTTTAACATAACAAATAACTGGCATTTTTACAGCGTTTAATTTTGAACTTCAAAAAATAATCAAGTTTACTACCTAGAATTGTGGATACAAAGTTAATTTAAAAACGAGTAATATTCTTTTTACACAGTTCACTAGCTGGCTGTTTCGTCCTAGTAAATATATGAAGAAAATGCGTGGCCGCTAAACAGTTAGGACGTTAATTTTTTTAATTGATTAATAATAATTAAAATTCATGGTTATATTAAGGTATATTGTTCCAATTAGTTACACGTAGGTGACTTGTGCATTCACTAGCCCGTATACATTGATGTTAAGTACGTAATTAATCATTGACTGTTACAATACATGCCTTTACCAGTTGTTCCGACCAAAACGCATTTACATTAACAAGATTACTGTTCTATCTTCTATTTACAAGTTACGCACAAGTTCGCACTTGATACTGTGATACACTATATGGAGTCTCTTGCTACAGTAATTTTAATCACATAATAGTTAACATCTCTTTGAGGAATATTTAGTGGATTATTATATGTAAAATAACAATCGTTACTTTGAATTTTAGCTGGGAATTCAATTAATAATCGCAAATGCCAACCACGTAAGGATGTGTACATGTTAACCTATAGTTTTACTTGCACGTGCACTGAACGCACAAATATTTAAATATACCTTATCATAGGGTAATACCTTATCATAGGATCTGTTAAGTATACCAGATCCTTGTAATGCTGTATATAGAGAAATTTCTGAAAGCACATGAGATACTTACAAGCTAATACAAGACAACACTACGAGATATTTATACGTATAATATTGTGATATTTGTACAGTGAAGATCTTGAAAGAAAGTTAGCATAAAATGTATAAAACTAGCAATTCTATTTTTTGAATGTTTAGTAATTATCTAAATATTACGAATACTAAAATGTAAATTAACTCTGAACCATTTTCATAAAAAAGCACGTAACTTATTGATGAGAATTAAAATCCCGAACACTTTTGTTATAATAAGATAGGAAAATTAATTAAAGAAGTAGAAAAAATATTTTGAACTAAAAGACTCAAAATCAAAACTTCCACACGAGATTTTTTTTAGGATATAATCCATCAAGTTTATGAATTTGTTCTGTACTGCTCTTAGCTAGAGTCTCTTATTAAATCTTTTAGCAATGCTTTATTTAATGTTTCACTCTTAATTATTCCATTCCTGTAAGAATTTAACTTGTTGAAGTACTCAGTCCGCTAATAAACATCAGTTTTACTAATGAAAAAAGTGTATGTGATATTATAAAAATAAATATACAGACTATATTCCTAGCTTAAGCCGAAGCAACATAATAAAATTTTTATCATAATAAATATAAAACAAACATATATTTAAAGATTATTAAAGATATAAAACTTGAGGTATATGATCCGTTTTAAGAAAAAAATAAATAAATAAAAATAATAGATTTAATAAAATAAAATGCTGGTGTTAAACCATTGGACTTGCTTGCTGTTAAGCGCAAAGAGCGGTATTTAGCCAAGAAAGCTGGTCTTCTGACCTCGGACTGTTTGCGTGAAATAGAGGACCATGGTTTTGTTGCGCGGCAGGAGCCATGGGATGAGTCCACTAAAGGTCGGTATACCCACGATTTGTTTCCGGAGGTAGTTAGTTTGTACGCTAATAAATGGATATCCCCCAATCGGTACATAACACAATTTCTTTGAAGGCATAGCGCATTTCGGCATAGTTTGGCTAGGTTTCGTTTTGTGGCGTCGGGATTTTACCCGGAATGTAGGGTTCCGGATAGTGTTAGCCATGTGCTATACGTCTGTCCCCGGTATGAGTTTGCGCGTGACAGAGTGGTTAGGGAACTTGAGAGCTTACGCTCAGGCCTGGATTTAAGGATCAATTGGAGGACCCGGACCTATTACGTATGTATGTATATCATGTAAAGTAAGCTTATCGTGTTTTGCAAGGTGTTCTGATGGTTTTTTTTTTGAAACCAAAGGATGTGTTGTTCAATATATTAGAAAGAGGATTGAGGCATAGGTAAAACAATAAGGCACTGAGGGAGTCACCCTAAAATATTCCTCTCTTGATGTTAATGACTTTGGTATTATTTTTTGGTTTCGGTTTAAATGTATTGGTTTTGGCTTCTATGCTTGCATGATTGTAAAATCTGTTGTATATATAGATCAATTTTATAGATTTCCAAAGTTTTCAGTAGCTGACTGTACAGGATGGAATCGAACGCTATTTTGTAATCTATGTAGCACTTATATATTTATATAAGCGCGTTATATTTCGTTGCATTTTCTCTGCATGTTTCTTGATTGTGTTTTCAATTACTATTTGTTCTTTGAATCCTTGAATATCCTGGTTCTAAGACAACCAAAGTACAGCCGTCCGGTACGAGCACAGACTGAAACTTCACCCTCTATGAGAACAGACGCGTCCAAATTTGTTTTCTATTTTGATTTGCGAGTGGTATTATATTTTCCACCTATCCCACATACCTGTGGAGTGTTCCCCAATCCTCTACGTGCGGACATGGCCGATGGGGGTCAGACAACCATTCACAGGTTGAATTATTCACATAATTATTATTATTATTATTACTGTCTAATAACAATCGTTTATCATTCTCCTTGGTAAGTGTAGAGGTTTGTATCAACAGCTTTCCAGTAACAGATCATTTTCCAAGCACAGATAAGTACTGTATTTTAACCAACAATTACATTTTTAAAAGCTAATTGATAAAGTTCCTGTGTTCGAATCCTAGTCAGGCTTGGCATCTTCCACACACTAAAAAACTTTCATCAGCAGTTGTTAGCTTCCAATGGTTTAAAATTGGAAAATAAATAAATAATTACTGGAACTCAAATGACAACATAAACGGTAGGAAAAGTAAAAATGCAGTAAGTTGAAATTACTGTATAATTATTGTTTTTAATTTTTTATTTGTGAATTTAAAAATTAAACACACATTATATGTATCAGACGTTAAGCAACATTGCAATACTGGATTTGCAAATTATACAAATCTCACAATTCAAGTAAATGTTCTCAGTGCCCTTTCATGGTTATATTAGACAAATATATCACTAAAAGATGAAATTCTTTTTTCCTAGAATGTATTTATTAAAACCTGAATTGATTTTGTAGTCCTAGAGATTAATAAAAGCAATTAGAATTTAAATTAGTTGTAGTATAATATTCTTACAATTAATAAGGAATTAATGATATCTATTAACATTTCAATGCACTAAAATACACATTCAATAATTTATGAAGAAGGAAATCATAAAATCTCTCTTACAAAAAGATCTTAAATTCTATTTAAAAAAGAATTGTGTGGATACTTTTTTTAAACACTTAACTCAAACTCAGTATATCTATTTTTTTTTTTCTTTTTTTTTTTTTTTTTTTTTTTTTTGTTTTTAATCCCGGATGCGTAAACATTATAAAATTCTAACGGGTTAAGGGAATGTATT
>JAAAKQ030102752.1:0-14329 GCA_010016005.3 Zanna intricata
AACAAAGATGATATCCTTGATGGTATAGTAAGGCTTCCAACTCGTTGGGATTCGGTCATTGAGAAGCAGGGAGACTACAATGAAGGCATGTAAAGAGATATTTTAGTAAAAATTAAAAATGTAAGTAAAAAAAGTTTTTGTGCATTATTTATGAAATGACCCTCGTACATACATATGTTATTATTTATGCATATCTAAGTAACATTATCTAAGCTTACTTTACTTAAGACAATTAATTAATTAGCTTACTTACTTTTCTAATAAAATAATTTTATGTTATCAACCATAAAAAAATACATTGAAACCATAAATATAATTTTTTTCTGAAGTCATCAAAACTGAACCAGTAAAAGCTAATAAAATGTCAATATGTTTTAAACATATTTATTTTAAATACAATTATTGTTATTATATTATCCTATAATTCATAGAAACAGATTTTTGATGAGTAGAAAATATGTATTTTTAACTACTGTAATGTAAAAATCTTCATTTTGAAAAATCAGAATATCAAAATTTATAAAATATAATAATAATAATACTAGTTTGGCAATTCATTTTTATTGTGTATTTTAGGAGTAAGATTTATTCTTTTTTTTTTTTTAAATAACTTAAGTATAATGTTAATGTTATTGTTAGTATTTTGATAAATTGACGCATTAAGCCAACACCAATCAATCCTCTGAAGAACTAAATTTTAACATTCATACAAATTTAGGATTCATTGAATATTAATATACCACAATATACACAGTCCCCAATTATCTATTTATGCCAAGAATTTTATGTCCAAAATTAACTGTTTATGAGCAAAAAAGTATATTCCTTTAGCAGTAATTTATATTGATCCTTACTCCTAAAAAAATTCTTAATGTTATAATTTTTTTCTAACTTCATCATAAAAGTATTTATGATGTAACTATACAATTTTATAGTAAGATTTTCTCAGAAATATTATACGTGATGATTTTATTTTTACATTTCTCTGACTACTCGTAGCATTAATAATAATAACAATAATTTAATTAGGCCTTATATATGAATAAATATAAAAAGTAGAAAATATCACGTAAATTTTAGACTTATTTTATTAAATATAATATTTTTAAACATCTTATAAAAAAAAGTCTGTAAAAATATATGTACCCATTTATAAATATTTACCAGATATAAAAATGTTTCCTATTTAAGCAGCCTTAAATTACTAATTATGTGAAAAAATGTGGTCCATCTTAAATATGGAAGGGTATTCAAACGTGGTTTTTACTACTGACAGAGCTTTTTCTTTTTATATTCTGTTTTCATTGAAAAAGTATCTCTTATTTATTGTTTATTTATACTGTTATGATCCTAATTATATTTATATAATAATATTATAGATAGATCTTACAAAAAAGAAACTGTTAAGTTTAATTTTTATTCACCTTTGATTGGATTTTCATGAGCAATTATATTCAGGGGAAATTATGTTTGTATACAGCTTTAAATCTAATAGATGTAAATTAAGGGCACCCTAGACAGTAGAAAAAAATCATATTTACATTTATAATCTGGTTAGTATTTTTTAAAGAATAAATAATATTTATTACAAATTTTAAAATTTATTTAGGATTTTTTAATTTTTTTATTTGTAAGTGCTTTCTCCCATATATATGCAGTGAATACATAATATTAACCCGTGGAAAACCAAAGTTTTAAATTCAATAAAACATAAAATCAGCAAATTGGATACTTTCTACGTTATATCTTGCTGAATTACCAGCTGGGAAATCTACTGACTACATATGAAGTCTAACTCTACTACAAGATAAGCACTGTCATTAATCTACTGTCATTAAGATAAGCACTGTCATTATCGATTAATCTACACAATAAAAAGATGAAAGATTGTGATGAACATTACAAATTGAAAAAACAAAACAAGATAGTAAGTAAAGCATATCTTTAAACTTTATTTTGCATATACATATATGTTTAAAGCAACTCTGTTTAACACATTTGAAAAAAAATTCAGTTTTACTAGCAATTTGGTTTCCTGTGTTAATCCTTTGGTTTTATTTTCATATATATTAAATAAAATTGGTTTGAACAAAACTAATATTTTAAAACATACTGAAATATTTGCTCAAAAACCACTTTTGTGCTTAGATATTCTTTTTTATTATTAGAGGTAATTAGCCTTTAAAAAATGATAGCAGTATGCAGTGAACTGTACCAAAGTTAACTGTGATCTAAGACCAATTCTAGCTTTGGAAATTTGCTTTTTCCTACTTCACATCATGCAATTTCTAGGATGGACCGTTTTTTGGAAAACAAATTTTTATTTTTTAAATAATGTTAATATGGATAGCAGTTATCTATGATCAGATATAAGATTTAAAGATGTTGCAACTATGTAATAATAATAATAACAATAATAATTAAACATCAAACTATTCATTTAAAGTAAAGTTTTTTTTATTAAAATTAAAAAATAAAGTTTAAGAACAGAAAGATATCTTTCAAATGACACATTTTATTTTATTTATTCTATTAGGTGGTTGTATATTTCAAATATCATACATTTGAATCATACACTTCATGATTCATATAATCCAAAATATATTATAAAAATAATTTTCAAAAAAATTAATGTAGCCTAAAAATCCCTCAGTGATGATAATCTAAAATCAATAGGTTATAAGTAGCAAAAACATTATAAGAATAAAAGGATAAATACTTTTAAAAAAAATTTCTTCGCCATGTAGTAACCTCTAGATAAGGCTATTTAAAAACCAACGAATGGCCAGTATTACAAATGATGTTCTGAGAGCTTAAGTAGGAAATATTCTGACAGCTTTGACCAATGATATAATTTTATAGTTGCCTCTATAAATTTTTTTTTAAAATTAAAATAATATTTGGATTTCTCCAGATATCTATGACAGCTTTATTTGATTCAAACCCACAGGTAGCTGTGGTTATTCCTTGTTCCTGTCATGACTGTTACTTGTATCTGGTTACATCTCTATATTACTAAACCAGAAACTACTGTTAACTTCAATTCAATAATAAAATCTTGGATGGAAGGTAGTAGGATTAAAATAAGATTGGTCTGGGTCTTGAACTGTTTATTCCTGTATGGGGAAACAAGCGTTAATACTCCTCACCTCTTTGACACAATAATCAATAAGCATGTCATAATTAAAAATTAAGAAATTATAACATTACATTATCTGTATACAAACAATGGGAATATAAAAAGGCTGTTTATATAAGAAGATTATACCATGCAAAATCTAACATCTTTTTGATCAAAATAACATCCTGTAATATCTTACATGAATACCCACCAAATAACTACCATTTTTCCACCACTTTTTAGTAACTATAAGTATTTATGAAATGATCTGACTTTAATGCATGACTAATAACAGCTAAAAGCATTTGTATGGAACCATATGATTATTAATATGTAAATAACACTAACTATATTATACAAATTTTGGTACATTATCATATAAGTAGCATTTAATGTAGTATTAGCTATTCTTACCAATTAAAAATGAAGAAATTACTGTGACTTTCATAACTTATAATATAGAATAAGGATGTCATCAGACAGGAAATGTTGTATTAATTAGTTGTTCTAATTAGCTAAGCATTTTGTTTCATGAATATTTAATTTACCTCAACACACCCCTTATTTATGTTAATCTTTGCAGCCTATTGCAATGTGGGAAGTTCTAATTAGTATTGCTTTCAAAAATAGGATAATTTGAAAACAAATTGATAAATTGAGAAAACTCTATGATTTTATATTTACTGTGCATCAAACTAGCTTTAGAATTCTTAAGAATAGTAAATCTTTTAAATTTTATCTTGTTCTATTACATGGTGAATCATAAAGTCATAGGCTCTCTAATATGAGTAAAAAATTACTTCTGAAAATTGTATACTCATTCTCAAAAGAGTAACCAGACCAGGCTTACTAAGTAATCCATATCAGCTAGGTGTACTAAAGAACTTAAAGAATGAAGTGGTTTTCTGTATTCTTCTACACTAAGCTAATATTCATTCTTTTCGTACTTTCAGAAGTAATGCTAGTTGGGTGATGCTTATATCTCAGCTGTTTTACATGCGTCAGCCATCAGAAAGATACATAGGCTGGGAAAGGAATAAATTAATGCATTTTTATTAGTCAAGAAATAATTAATACATGTATATAAAACTTCATTCAGTAAAATAAAGATAAAACTTTATCTTATTGAATGAAGCTTATATACATATAAATATGCATGTGTATATGTATACATATACATGTGTGTGTATGTATATATATATGAATAAAAGCTCTTTTAATAAGCAACTGATAAAAAAATAATTTGCTGATTGTTTGATTTTGGTTACAGTGGATGTGTATATAAATATATACATATATTTTTTTTTTACTAAATAATTTATTTTTAGACGTCTACCATGTCAATATATAAAAATGTATTTGAGGAACATAAATGTGATAAGTTATTAATAATGATAAAATCATTATGATGAATACTTCAATAATTCATTGATGCATACTGCCATAATAATTTTGCATATTTGATATTATACAATTTGTTAATGTAATCTTTTTCAACTTGTTAACTGTCTTGTTTCAACTGTTCTATTTTCTTATTAAATTCTATTTTTTAAACAATCTTGATGTAAAGATTTAAAAATGAACCCAATTACTCTGAAATAACAGATCAGTATATTACTGACATTTCATCACTTACAATACATTACCAAAATTAATCTATATTATATGAATACTACTAGATTAAAAATTTTTATCTATGAATTACATTGAGTTTTAATCTGCAGACATCCTTGATTTCTGAATCATCAATTTCCTAATAATTCCAACCATATGGAAATAATCAAAAAAGAAATTATATGTGAATATATGTAGTATAACAATTCTACAAACCATATACCATGGAACAGAAACAACATATAATGTTTAAATACAGTTACTACATTCATTAATGATATGTACAAATAAATATGTAAGTATGTGTTATTTACAATAAAGATATGATAGATGCAAAGAAATAGTAACTATTTTTTATTAACTGTAAAAGATGTTGAAAGCCAAACTTACATTTATACAATAAATTATGTTTAAAATTACATGCAAACTGTCAACTATTCATTCATTACAAAATATAAAGCTAATTTGAAAATATAAACTGTTCATCATCAATACATTGATTATTCAGCAGGCTAATATTAAAATAATAAATAATCTATATAATATATGGTTGTAACTAAAATTATCTCAACAGACAAATTAAACTATTAAAAATACACTTAAATAATATTATATACATAATTATTTCTAACAAATTTACAAAATTATTTTACATAATATATAATTAATTCATAATCATAATAAATACTTTTAACAAGGAGAATTAAGTTTAAAATACTCAATATTAAAAAAAAAATTTGTCTTTTATATATATTACTCATGATAAAAATTTAAAAAATGCTTTATATTCCAATTTTTAGGCATTAAACATTTAGTATTCAATTGATTATTGCCTAAAAAAAAATAAATAATAAATAAATATAAAAGAATCTCAGCAAAAATTTAAATAAAAAATTAAAAAAGAAATAATACAACTAATTAACCTGATCTTGAATAAATTTGAACACATTCAGCACTCTTTACCGTAGTTAAACTTCTCTGTAAAAATTATCATGTGAATGGCAGATTTGTTTGAAAATTTGTGTATTCCATATCTATAATTAAATTGTTTCAACTATGGCTGGAAAAAAACATGATATCACTTAAGTGGTGTAAATGACATATGAAAATGCCCATACATATTGCTGTTGACTGGAAAAATATGTGAGAGATGTGTATATTAGTGTATTATTAATATATCTCTCAAAATACTGGCAGCAATGAATTTACATAGGAAGATGATGAAGGCATATTTATGAAGTGGAAATAACATTGCTGGATGCTAATACTAACATAGAAGAAATAGAGTTTACTGATAGATAAGAGTCCTTCCTGCAAATTATTTGCAGCAGATCCTTCAGCAAAATAATCAAAATCCATCAATCCATCAAAATCAACATTGAAAGGGAGTCTGCTTTTCTTCGGATCTATTTTGGGCAATGTATAACGACTAACGACACAGTTAAGGTAGCTAGTTTATATATTTCAAAGTCAATAACAGATATAACTTTGTGGACACATCGAACAATTCATAAATAATTTTGTGGAATTCAGCAAAATATGGATTCATATTTTTCAAACTCCCAATGTAGCAGCATGTAACGTATGACCTTTTATTAGAGATAATCCTGCTATCAAACTTCTCTTTGCTGTCGACCAGTAATATCAGTGTAATTGCATTATCAGAAGACAATTCATTTACATGTATAATAAAAACAATCATATAATATACTTTGAAGGGAGAAAATCAAATGGTTCTCATTAATGCATATGACAACTTTACTTTCATATTTTGAGTTCATATATTGATTATAATGAATAAATATTAATAATAATAACATTAATAAATATGATTTATTTTATTGATGATCTAAATTTTTCCTTGCTTTTTAAGAACATAAAACTTCTATAGTAATCAGTTCTTCAGGTTTATCATACTAAAAACTATTGAGATCATTCAATAGAAGTTGTGTAATTTAATCTTTCAAAATGCTAGCAACAATGTTGTGACATAAATAGAACTGTAATATTTGAGTAATATAAGTTTTTTCTTTTCATTTGAGCAGTAATAGCAAATGAATGAATTTACATTAGAAAAATCAAAGTATAAAAAGAAATATATATTTATTAATGGAAGCTCCAGTTCTTAATGCTGTGTCTCATACAGAAGTTAATCTTGTAAAATAGATGCTGAATTAAAATGGCCGCTTGCAAAATTTGAACTTCATGCTTGTTAGTACTGAACTAATAAACAACAAATTTACTGGTTGAATTAATCACTAGAGCTTTTCTCTTCTCCATCATTTATTAAGGTAACAAGCAGCATATCCATAACCATTCATTACATTTGTGTATGTAGGGTATTGTCAAGATGAGTCGTAGATAAATTTTTACATCGGCTGATCAAATCTCATATGCACCTGTCTCATGTAGGTGCATTCTGTCCTGTTTATATATATATTTTTATGGATTTCATAATTATTGTTATCCTGCATTTTATCATTATAATAAATATTGTGCTTATTACAATACTTAAAATGAAAAAAAGAATCTATTTAATGAGGGTTTCAAATACAATACATTACACGAGAGAAAATAAGGATAATATAATAAAATTACTTTTAAAAAGTTGTAAATAAGTAATAAATTTTTAATTGATAAATTGCATTGTAATGAGAATGGTTTTAATAAATTGTGATCTTAAATAAGTAAAACATAGGGTAATGGATAATTGTATATCTTTCAAACAATTCTAAAATTGGCAAAAATTATATTAAATATTGGTAGAAATAGATTAATATGAAGTAAAATATACTCATTATAGAATTTGAGGGTTTTATGCAACAGTAATCACTTCATTACCTTAAAAACAATAAATAAAAATAAAAAAATTTACAAAAATACATTCATGTTTTCAGAAAAGGAGAATATTAATTGTAACTTTTTTTCTATACATTTCATGTTCACTAACCACATAAATAACTCACATAATGAATATGGATTTATTGTCCATCTAAGTTGTAACAATTCAATATATATTATTAATATACCAGAATCCAAACTCATTAATGAGGTCAATGGCTTAGAAACTTTCACATTTCTTACAAAAATTAAAATGTGCAATAAAAAATTACTAGAAACTCTAAAAGATACTTTTGCAGTAAAAGTAAGTGTAATATTGTAAAAGTTATAAAATTTTCAACCAATCAAAGAGTAAAAAAATATTTTTAAATGGTCGTAAATCAAACGATTCATTGTCACAGTATTACATACAATTGTAATACAATCCCAGTAATTATACTAGTTTCTTTCATATAACATTTTAAATTGTTCAAAATAGAAATTTTTATCCTTTTTAAATATACCTTGTAAACAGTATTGCTTCTATCCTGTTTTAAATGTAATAAACACAGATAGTGCCAGACTCAATAAAAAATTATAATGTTAACGTGGTTTATTCTTCTAGTGTCTTGTTTCTTAGGCATAAGATGGTAAATAAACAAAATTAAAATATTTTTAGTGAAAAATAATTTTAAACAGATTTATCTATTTTATTTTTTAAAAAATTTTTATCGATCATCTACAACTGAGGAATATGATTTGCTAACTTAAAAATGTTTTTGAAGATATGACCACAGTAATTATAAAAAAGTTATTTTGCAGAGTTAGTAGGCTAAGAATATACTAGAAATTAAACTTTAAAACATTATTTTTGTCTAATTTTTAGTTGGTTGGATTGTTATCATCTAATTTTTTATCAATAGGGAACAGGTTAAAAAAATTTACCCTTTTTGTGTTTTAGTATGTAGAAAAAACAAAATCATATTCAGATAAAAAAATGCATTTACTCAGTCACCTTACATACCAAGTAACAACAAAATCACTCAATTGAAAATAGTGATTATGAAACAATTATTAAAATCATTTAAAAACAATAAAGAACATTGATTTTGACAAAATTAACTAAACAGATTTTGAACAATGCTGTTATTTTTATGGAGAAAATCATAGTTATCAAGAATAATATAATACTTTTTAAATCAAAAAATAATCTATATTACACAAAGGTTCTTTTTTTTTAAATTCATTTCTAATATTTGCTTTTCATCATGAAATAATAAAAATCGTATGTCCAGCATGTTTCTACATTAACATGCTTTCAACATATTCATAGGAAGATCGATAAAATACGCTTATTGTTTTTAAAAATATATCATTTTTACATAAAAGATACGAAATTATTAATTTTGGTAATGCACATATAAGAAATATTCACTTATTGACAATTAAAAAAAAAAATCCATCGAAGTATTAAGTATCCTGTGGATTTAGATAAAGCATTCATTAAGGAGGTAAATACTACCTGTTAAATAATTGAATGTAAAATAAGAACTTTTATTTAAAAGTTAAATAACTATTATTCAGTAATTTCAATAGATTTTCCAATTCATGGGAAGTAAATATTT
This sequence comes from Zanna intricata, assembly GCA_010016005.3. Taxonomy (NCBI): domain Eukaryota; kingdom Metazoa; phylum Arthropoda; class Insecta; order Hemiptera; family Fulgoridae; genus Zanna; species Zanna intricata. The sequence goes on from JAAAKQ030102752.1 coordinate 9,181, forward strand.
TTTAATTAATTCCTCTAATTACTTCCAAAAATTTTACACGTAGAAAACAAAAAAGGTTTACAGTATTGTTTAAAATTGAGGAATTTAATTAATGTAATCAGATAAAAATATCTGTGCTAAAAATATTTATTAAAATGTTCTACATTAATTTATATTTAAATTATTAATCCATTACCTCACAGATTAAGGAAAAAATACTAATTTGGCACTCAGCACAACATAATGAAAATATGGAAAATTAAATAATCATCTCCAGTTGCTGATATACACTATCTTAAAAGATTACTTAATTTTCCATTAATCTCGCTACTCTAATGAGATTATAAAAAAAATCAAAACAAAATGAACCAAAAATAAATATCTTAAGAATAGTTTTCTATAATAAACCTAAATCAAAGAAACATGAAAAGACAGGTCACATGACATTACAAACCACTTATTAACAGAAATTTTATGAATCATAGAATATTTAATTATCTGCTGCATAGTATATTTCAAACAGAAATAAAACTCTGCTATTAATAATCTGTCTTAACAATTTTGATGCCAAAATCCAATCTGTTGCAAGTTATTATCATATTTAAAAATTTCACATCTGACCTGGCAGATGTCTTGAAAACTGTCTGTAGCTTTAATATTTTTAATCATCAACATAAAAATGTGTGTGTGTGTGTGTGTGTGTGTGTGTGTGTGTGTGTGTGTGTGTGTGCGCGCGCGCGTGTGTGTGTATTGAAATGTTATATGTTATGTATTATGTTAATGTCTTTTATATGTTTTTTTCTTCATTAGTTAGAATCAAATCAACTGATTGGAAATTTTATTGTTTTTATAAATTTGATGCATCACTGTTTGTAATAGAAATTAATTATTAATAAATAAATAATTTTTTGACACCAGTGATTTACTTAAAAATTGCTTTATTTACACGGATTTGGGCAGTGGTATTATATGTTAGTTCATATAATTCAATAACCTGAGTTTTTCAATAGCCCTGAGATATTCCAATTGTTGTATAATTTATTGCTTTATCCAATACCCTAATGCTATCTATATAAATTGTATAAATGAATAAATTAATAAAGGTAGAATAAATTTTTTTGTAGATGAAAAAAACAGTTTGATGTGTTTTGCTAATGAGTAGTATAGTATTAATTATTTTCGGTTGTAGTTGAAACATTTGTGGTTAAGTACTAGGTTATCATTTGTGATGTTTTTATTTATTTACTACCAATTTTAAATGTTTTGTTATAATTATAATAACAAGATCAAGATTTCTAGTAATTAAAAATGCTGCATTCTACAAACATAATTTTTTTTTATGTAGTCCTTGAATACTATTTTATTTAGAAATAATTCAAATTTTATATTCTTTTATTTTTTTGTAATTCCTTCAGAACTTCTTTGTTAAACTACATCTTTAATACTTGATTTCAGTATAATAGTATGTATTAAATATGACATGTATGTTATGTCAGTCATTAAATACTACAAATATTTGTAATATTTTTATTTTTCGATAGACAACAGATGTGGAATTTTGTGTGTGTTTTTTTAAGTTTCAGCTTATATGTAAATTGTAGGATATTGATATAAATTATATTTTTCTAAGTTCCAGAAGGGATGAAATATAAAAACTCATCTAAATACCTAGTAAAAAAAAACTATCCACTTTTAAATTTCATAATGTGCCTACAACTCTGGGGATTATACAACAAAAAGTGTCATTCTTCCAAATTTTAAACCAGTTCAGTAAATTTATATACATTTGGCTGAATATATCCAAGCATCCATATCTTCTGCAGTTTTATTAAATTAAAACTGGTAACTACTGAATTATATTGTTATCAGTATATGTATGGCAAGTAACAGATGAATTTTTGCTTTGGTAGGTTGAGAAGATAAATCTCTCTGGGATAATGATAACAGAGCATGACACTTTTGGATTTTTTCATTTAATAAACACTGGCATCAAAAAGATTAGGTTTATATTGGTCTTAATTAGACTGAATAGTATGAGATACATTTCATGTTACAAATGATAAACAACATTCAGCTGAACCAGGAAGTTCATAAATATACCTTAACTATATAGACATTCTAACTAAAAATAAAATTATGACAATGCAAAAATGCTTGTGGAAAATATAATCCTAACAGACTTTTTTTTTAAATGAAAAATCAGTAATGACTTAACAAGACAGTAAAACATATCACTATAAAGTTTTTAACACAAAATTCCTTTAATTAATAAATTACCAGGTTGGCTGACAAATATTATTTGTCTATTTTTGTTTGATAGCATTAAATCTTCTACATAATTACTATAAATATTGTATTACATACTGGATTTTATATCATCACTTTCTGAACCATATGTTCAGGAAGCAGACTGTTATAACAATTCAATCTTGTTTTCTTTTAAATTATGTTACCACTTCATGCAGTGTGTGATCACACTACTTCTACACATTAAGCTATACAATTTAGTGTTTATAAAACTAGTATTCATGCTGGATATGAAAAAGTTACATTATATTTTTATAAACATATTAAAAATAGGCTATAAAAATTATTCGTTTAATTAAAGTGTCATTTGTGTTTATTTTACAACCTTACATTTTTCATAACATGTATTTAAAATAAAACCTACTACAGTACTCTGCAACTATTTGAGTTACATTTCTATGAAAAAATTATGAATTTTCACTTAAAATATTAATTTAACAATAAGAAGAGTGTTTTACAGTCATCCAAAAACCTTTAAAGTCATTAAAGATAATTTATTATTTTATCAATTATAGTTATTTCAAAATCTATATTTCTCTCAGAATGTAAATCATTATTAACTCTAAAATGTTTATCAAAAAATGTTTTTGGTGTATTATTATATACCTATATTCATTATAAACAATAAAATTTAGTAACTTAAATTTTTATTTTGGCATATACTGAATAAAAAAATGTTTTAATGCTAAGAAGAAATCTGAGAATGCATTATAAAATATATCTAATGAGATCATAAAAAATATTTCATGTCAAACTTTTCTGTAAAATACATATCTGTAGGTGTTTTTACTCTGCAAAAAATTACTACTTCCATTCAGTCTTTTATGATTAATTTATTATTAGATAAATGTAGTTGTAAACAATATACTATGTCACTATTTACATACAGTTTGATTCCATGTTAAAATATTTAAGCAGTCATGTACCCCTAGCCTAATCCCTTACAAAAAATACAAATTTATTAATCAAAAGTATTAAAAATCAGAGTATATAAAAAAAAAAAAAATATTAATACTTATACATATATTTTCTATGTGTACATATATTGAATTAAAACGAATATGTTCTTACTAAAAGATTCTGTAGAGAAAATATTACACATAACTATAATCAATGTCAATTTCATGATGAAATCTCCCATAATTTTTATTGTGTTATTTATGTTTTTTTTTATTTATTTGCTATTTCAACATCCATTGACAACTCAATTCAATCTTGTTATTGGTGATAAGAGTTTGAATGACATTGACCTACGTAAATCAGTATAACATATAAAATACCTCAGTTGTAACACACATAGTTAAAGAATAATTCAGAATAACTAACAATGATACAATAAAGGAGTTGCTTAAAGAAAAGGGGGTCATTCATACTATAGCCATTCATGAAACTGAATTTCATTTATTTATTTATATATAAATAGACAGATAGTACTCATACAATCTGCATAAAATGTGTTGATTATTTTATATCAGATTTAATAAAACCTCAAACATCTATTTTCCAGAGGAAGCATTATTTGGCATTATAAATGATGTCATAGAGATTACAGAAATATAATGGTGTAAGAAGAGACCTAATAATACTCTTCTTCTCAGCATTTACATAATGACATTTAATACTTTTCAATTAATACTGAACAAAAAAAAAAAAAAAAAGACTTAATCTGCTCTTCCATAACGAGGTACAACATCTTTACTAATCCAAAAATCACAATTTGGATATTCTACTGCCTTATGTGGATCCTGGCCAACTAATATTATATGATTTTTGCTTAACTCTGATCGTGCTGCATCAAATTTGCCAAAAGCTACAAAGCGATAAAACATTTGCTGCATAGCTATAACAAATCTCCGTTGTTCAGGTGATTTTGCAACATATGTACCCAGAATTGCTTTTATATCAGCTCCCATTTCAGCTAATTCATTGGAAGGCTGTAACAAAACAATTTGTTTTTTAATTAAAAGAAAAATGTACACACATTTAGATTTACAGCAGTAGCTAAATATTATTATGTTGCTCAATCTGTAAATATTATTGCTTAGCCACCTATACATATCAATACACATGTGTCTATAAGTAGGTTATTAGTACAGGTTTAAACAGATTCAATGTACAGATTGAACAATTAAAATAATTGAATTTATTCCTAATAGGCAAACCAAATGTTATTATTAATATAATTCAGTATCAGCCATAGTTGCTTGAATGAATAAGTAAATAAAATGCTAAAATTGTTGTAAATTAGATTACATATAAAATTCTTAATCAAATTATTAGGAGAAAGCAAAGCAGTTTATTTAATATCAGTATTGCATGATAAATGTATTTATTATCAGTTGGTGATTGTTCAAAGAAAAAGACTACAATTTAGTTAATTTATGTAGTACAATCTCCTGGAAAATTAACAAATATATAAGTTTAAAAAAAAAAGAAGGCAATGTGATCTTACCTAGTTTTCTGATTTTTACTTTACTAAGGTAAGTCACCACTATTCAGAATACAACTCATCAAAATTTTCTTTAAATTCTGATATTTGAAAAGACAGTAGGTTTTTAGTTTATACAAATTTTGTTTATTTGTAGCTTTTGAAGAAAAAGTAAAGGGAGACATAATGAAATTTTGATTGAGAAGGACCTGTGAGATAAATTCTATTGTATGGAACAGATGAATTTATTCATATGTATATACTTTGTTCAAGTTCATCTGGCTAAATTTTATTTTGTTTTATTAATTTTTACTTTTGGTTTATTTAATTTTATTTTGTTTCTGCTTCTTAAATATAAAAGTACCTGAGAAGAAAAGATTAGAAGCTTTTGAAATGTGGTGTTATAGGAGAATGTTAAAAATCAGATGGGTGGAT